>JAXGGA010017877.1:0-23294 GCA_038373865.1 Uloborus plumipes | reverse complement strand
ATTCAGTGAAAGAACTTAGTTGTTATCAAATTTCTTAACAAACAACTTCAACAAATTTCGTCATACATGTACATTAGGGTGAGTCGAAAAAAATCGATTTTTTTATTTCGAAATCGCATTACCTTTCAAAAGTTGTGGTTTAGTATCCACAACTTGGGAAAAATAAGAAAAAAATTCTAAGTTGACGTCTTCGGTTCGCGCATGAGGCTTAAAGTTGGAAAAAATATGTTAAAAATGGAAATTTTCAAAAGGAAAAAAGAAAAAAAAATTGTAACTTTTTATAATGCAACTGTCATAAACTGTAAATATTTTGTGCATTTTTAATCTAAAAAATTATTTTATAGCATTTACATACCATCATTAGTTTGCAGATTAGCCTTAAATTGGGCTAAAATCGCCTACAATGTCAAATTTCGAAAATATCGATTTTTTTTATTTCGAAATCGCATTACCTCTCAAAAATTGTGGTTTGGTATCAAAAATTTGGGAAAAATAATAAAAAAAAATCAAAGTTGACTCCTTCGGTTCGCGCATGAGGCTCAAAGTTGGAAAATATATGCTAAAAATGGAAATTTTCAAAAAATACCGTAAAGTCGGCCTACTTGGACCCACAATGGGGTTACTTGAGCCCACAGTAAAATGATAATAATTGGGTTTGGTACCAGCGTTAGAAACTGCAGAGTGCTTCTACCTAGCGGAGAAACGAGGAACTACGTGCAAGTCTTCAACTAATAAGTACCAAACCTAGATTTTATCATTTTACTGTAATGGGCTCAAGTAACACCCTAGGGTCCAAGTAACCCGACTTTACGGTAATTTGAAAAAAAAAAAACTAATTGTTTTCTATCGAATCTGAATCAAATTGTTGGTAGATAACATAATTTGAACAGAAAAATATACACATAACTTTTAGAAGATACATTCTGTTTGTGCATAAGGCTCAAAATATGAAAAAAAAAAAAAAAAAAAGTCAAAAACTGAACCAGAACGCACTACGTCGGCACTGTGCCGGTATATTTTTATTCTACTGCCGACTTGTCTAGACATTACACATATTCTAGGAGACAGTTCGAAGTCCCTGCAGTCTGCACTCCCTTTGGTTGTCACTTAGTCAGCTAGACCCGCCAAACAAACAGTATCTTTAATTAGCAACTGAAAGTGGATCAAAAAGTACAGCGTGTTTAGCTTTGGGTGAGTTTTTTTTTGTAACTTTATAGTATATTTTTATGCTCAAGTTTTGTTATACTGTTCTCCGTTCTCCGACTAATAAATAATAGAACCCCGGAAAACTTCTAAACGTTTAATTGTTTGTCCGTTTTTTGGTGCACCGAAAGAGTTAAGTCAAAGTGTTTTACCCACATGTGCAGATGTGTTGTTAACTTGTTTTGAAGAAAAATCGCAATCTGTAAAAGGCGAACCTTTTTCAAGGATTTCAGATTGCATATCTGCTTAAATAGCAGAAATTTACTGCAAAGCTTCTATACCAATGTACAGTGGTAATACCAATGTGCGTTCTATACCAATGTATAGTGTACAATGTACATCTACAAGAGATTGGCTTTTTAGCACAAGAACACGTGTCACGAGTCATCACATTCAAAACCTAGGGTTGTCCATTATGATCGGCTAGCCCCATACTATGGCCATAGTTCGTAAAGTAAATCTAAAGCTACCATGGTAATTTGTTCGTAAATTTTGTAAATAACTTTTGCCTTTAACTGTTTGTAATATTACTTTATCAATGTTATTATTTCTTTCATGTTCTCATTGTTATTGTCTATCATGTTTATGATTGGTCATCATGTAATGTGTGCACCTGTAAATTTTCCCTTGCTTCCTTTCTGGGGATTGTACTGCCCGGGACGTGCAGTCCTTGGAAAGGGGGCAATGTTACAAATCTTGTAAATAGTTGTTGTTTTTCCTGCCTTGCATCATTTTCATTGGTTTTGGTTTTATCTGGCGTCATGTTGCAAAAGTATCTGAAGATATCACCTTTATCACTTGTATACCGGCCCTGTAACGTTTTGTAGTTTTTACACTTGCCCTACATTTGATAAGCATGAAGACATTTTCGCGCTGAGTGTGTTTTTTTTTTCTTTTTATCGCTAGAAATTTCTTGAATGGATTATGGAAGTTATGAATGAACGGGATTTTGCTAGAATGTTGTCGAAATTTCGTTTCGAGTATAAATAGCTGGCCTTGAACAGAGTCAGTTACTTTTTCAGATTTGATTTCTGGTGACTCGTTTCATTCGCTATTCGCTTGGACGAATGTTTGTTTTGCTTTTGTAATTTCTTAATTACTGTTCACGTTAGATACGTGGTGCTGAGTTACTGTTGAGAGTACAGTGTGCTGTTTGCTACCTAATTGCTGGATGTTTAGCAATTGTTTCCTGCTCCTATTGTAAATAGTGTACATACTGGTAAATAAATTTATAGTTACTTCCTCAAGATTGGAATGCTCATTTAAAGAAAGTTGTAGGTGCTACGTACTCGTTACAATATTTAATTGCTATAGACCGTCTGGATATTTTACAGAAGATGACTAACTCAATTTAAAAAAAATTCAAAAAGGAAACAACAATATCTTTACATGTGATTTCAATGCAAGAAATTCTATTACAGGAGATAGTAAAACCTGCCCGAGCTCAAAAATTTTTTTTTTGAGTGGATACAAGACAACAACATCTGTGTTATCAATAAAAATATACCCACTCATATTAATAAACAGAAAGATGACGGGATTCTAGACCTCACTTTTGTCAGCGCAGAACTCGCGAAAGATCTAACCTGGCATAGAAGTGATAAAAATGGTGAAAGTGACAATTATCCCATGATAATCCGGCACTCAAAAAAAAATTAATAATACAAAAATCAAAAGATACGTAAACTGGGTCGGGTTTAAAGATAACTTGAAAAATATCACAACAAACGTTGATTTCAGCAATATGAATAGCAACACCTTTAACAAAATTACCAACATTATTACAACCAATATTAATAACGAAACAAAAGAAGTTAAGTACAACAATAATAACTCTAACAACAACTGGTGGAACAGAGGCTGCGCAAAAAAGAAAAAGCAGAAGAATATTGCAAAAAACATAGCATACAGAACTCAATTAGTCCCAGATTGTATCGAGTATAAAAAGAAATTAGCTATTTTCAGGAAAAGCATAATTGAAGCTAGAAGAAAATATTGGAAAATCATCAATTTTAATATTAGTAAACCTAAAGATATCAACCGTTCATTGAACAAGCTCAAAAATATAATAAATAAAACAATTAGTCCCAACTTAGTCCTGGACAAAGATGGGATAACGTTCTTTGAACAAGATAAACAGGTTGAAATCTTTGCAGATCATTTTGAAAAGAAGAATGAAACAGGTAGAAAAGATGAGTTTTTGGATCTAAAGAATGAAAATAACGTACAACGTTTTACAATGAAGGAACTTATTGCGGAGATCAAAGAACTCAAAAACACAGCGGCGGGAACAGATAACATCACTAATAAAATTTTACAAAATTTACCAGAAAAAACTAAAGAGATATGCTTGAACTTTTTAAACTATAGTCTACAAACTGGGAACATGCCAAGCAGCTGGAAAGTGGCAATGATTATTCCAATATGTAAACCTGGGAAGGACCCTCATAACATCAATAGTTATCGCCCAATTGCCTTAACTCAATGTTTTTGCAAATTAATAGAGAAGCTCATACTAAAAAGAATTACATGGTGGGAAGAAAGGAATCGTGTTTTCCCTGATTATTTACAAGGTTTTAGAAAAGGAAAAGGCGCTGAAGACTGTATAGCTCAAATTATAAATTCACTAAAAAAGTTAAGAAGAGAAAAAAATTATATTTTCCTTATATCCTTAGACTTAAAAGGAGCATACGACAATATTAAAACAGATATACTTAAAAAAAAACTAATTTACTTGAAGATGGAGAAAAACTACGTTTATTGGATAAAGGAATGGTTAAGTAACAGGAAACTGGTAATAAAATGGAGAAGCAGGATTTCCAGGGAAAGAGAAGTATTTTACGGATTGCCACAAGGTTCTATCCTCTCTCCGTTTCTATTCAACTGCTTTATGACCGACTTTATTTATGATAAAGAGAACTGCAAACTACTTATATATGCTGATGACATTTCATGCATTGTCTATAGTAAAAGTAAAGACACAGCCATGACAGCTGTAGAGAATTTTATAGCCAAAATAGAAGAATGGTCAGAAACAAATAAAATGTCCTTCTCTGCCGAAAAAAGTAGCATACAAAACATGACAGCTACAAGAGACAAATTCACCGCTAACATAAAGCTAAATGGAACTCAGATACCATGGAAGACTGTTAACAAACTACTAGGAGTATTCATTGATCACAATTTATCTTGGAACAAACACACAGAAGAAATGATAAGGAAAACAAACAAAAGTGCCAATGTCATCAAATACCTAGGAAGTATAACAGGATTTAACAATGATAACCTATTAAACATAATCAGGCAAGTTATTCTCCCACAAATGGATTATGCCAGTTTAGGCCGAATTAACATAATCTAATAAAACGAAAATAGATACAATAACTAATTAAATTATAAGGAATGCATTAAAGCTCAACAATTTTGCCCCTAATGAAGTTATTAGGCATATCATGTTTTTAATAAAACCATTCCCATGAAAATTAATAAGAGGAAATTTCCTTTCTGGTACTCTACTGAAACCAGGAGGTTGATAAAGCATAAGAAAAAAGTTCGCAATTTGGCTTTAAGAAGCGACGATCCCAATGTGCTTAGCGAATTCAGAACTCTCAGATCTATTCTTAAGAGCAGCATTAAGGATGATTACAGTAAATATTTGCGTATAACCGAAAATAATCTTATTTCTGATCCTAAGAAGTTTTGGTCTTATTTTAATAAAAACTATTCCCCGCCTAACAAAATGTTTTACAACAATATGTGCTTCGATAATGATCGTGATATTGCTGGGGCGTTCGCTAACTATTTTAGTTCTGTTTATCAAACTAGTACTAGTTATGACAGGAATTTTAGTCTTTATGACAATAATGTCTGTGACCTAATTAAGATTGATAAAATTACCTATGATGATGTTATATTTGCCATTGGTGCTTTAAAGTCCTCTTCAACTGTTGGGGTTGATAATGTGCCCTCTTTTATTGTTAAAGGTTGTGCTGATGGGCTGATCTATCCTCTTCTTATTTTGTTTAACCTTTCTTTAAAGACAAACAATTTCCCTGATGCTTGGAAGCATACTAAAATTATTCCTGTTTTTAAAGCAGGAAATAAAAATGATTGCAGAAATTATCGCCCTATTGCTATTTTGAGCCCTTTTTCTAAAGTTTTTGAAACAATTATATATAAAAAGCTCTTTTGTCAAGTTAAAAATTTAATCTCACCTGCTCAGCATGGTTTTTTCCCCAAACGTTCTACGAGTACCAATTTGTTTTGTTTAACTAATAAAATAATTTCTTCATTTGTAAGTGGTGGTCAACTTGATGTTGTTTATACTGATTTCGCAAAAGCGTTTGATGTGGTTGACTTCGGTATTCTTTTGCGGAAATTGAACTACATTGGCTTTCACATTAATCTTACTGACTGGTTTTTTTCTTATTTAAGTTGTCGTATGTTATGTGTTTATATTAATGGTGCTATTTCTGATGATTTTACTAATACTTCTGGCGTGCCGCAAGGCTCTAATTTAGGACCTTTGCTTTTTATTTTATTCATTAACGATATATGTAATATTTTTCAACATTGTGATTACCTTCTTTTTGCCGATGATTTGAAACTTTTCAGAGACATTCGTACTGCCGCAGATGTTACTCTTTTACAAATCGATTTGGATAATTTGCACCAGTGGTGCATTCAAAATAAGCTTTTTTTGAATATTAGTAAATGCAATGTTATGAGTTATAGTCGTAGATCTGAGCCATTCATTCATTCGTATCAAATTGATAAACAATGTTTGTCGCGTCTTGACTTTATTAAGGATCTGGGGGTCACTTTTAGTACTAAGCTTGATTTTACACTACACATCAACAACATCGTTTCTAATGCTTATAGGGTTCTTGGTTTTCTTAAACGAAAGACTAAAGATTTTTCTAATGAGCAAGCAATTAAAACACTTTATTTTTGCCTTGTGCGCTCCAAACTGGAATACTGTAGTCTTATTTGGGATCCCTACTACAATAACAAAATTAAAATTATTGAGCAAATTCAATCCAAATTTATTTTTTATTTGTGTTACAGAACCCATAACCATGATTTTTTGACGTATTCATACTCTAATTTATGCAATATTTATCATGTTCCAAACCTTAAGTCACGCCGTGAACTTTTGTGTCTTCTTTTTTTTTATAAAGCACTTAACAATCTAATTGACTGCTCAGATATTATTAATTCTATCCATTTTGCTGTTCCAAATAGAACTCTTATGAGTCATCTGTGTTTTACAAATATTTTTACAAAGTTTAATTACGTTGATAATTTTTGCCTTTTTAAATTTTACAAACTTTTTAACTCTCATTGTCGCGTTTTGGATATTTTTAATATGTCTTTTAATAATTTTAAGTCTATTTGTTTAAAAATTTTAAATGTGTAATTTGTTTTAATTCGTTTGTTGTCTTTTTAATTTTTACAAAATTTTAACTCCTTGTCGTGTCTCAGTTATTTTAAACCTGCCTTTTAATTGTTTTAAGTCTATATGTTTCAATATTTTTAATGTATAATTTGTTTTATATGTACTTGGTTTACTTGCCACTGTAATTGGATTTTTCTGTAGTGCGCAATACTTTAAATAAATAAATAAATAAATCACCAAAATAGAAGAATATGAGAAGCGAATAAGATGGAAGCTTATCAAGTGGTATCTGAAGAAGATGTACCAAGAAAATAATGATTATAGCTTAGAAGACACCAACACAGATGAACTAGATGAAGGCTTAATCAGCGTATGCAACAAATATTTGACTAACTACATTATCAAACTTTGGAAAGAGAGAGAATTTGAAGAATATCCGCCTTGGCATGATAGAAAAATCAACTTTATTACTGACGGGAGAATATTCCAAAAATCACAAGTGAAGGAAGAAATCAGACAAGACTATCTATGT
Source organism: Uloborus plumipes (assembly GCA_038373865.1). Taxonomy (NCBI): domain Eukaryota; kingdom Metazoa; phylum Arthropoda; class Arachnida; order Araneae; family Uloboridae; genus Uloborus; species Uloborus plumipes. The sequence continues at coordinate 16,161 of JAXGGA010017877.1, read as the reverse complement.
TTCATAGATGAAAATAAACACAAAGATATATGGGCCACAGACGGTTCCAAGAATCAACTACATGTAGGTTTTGGGCTGATTAATCAGAACAAAGATGTAAAAAGGAAAATACAAATACCAGCCTTCTGCTCAATTTTCACGGCAGAACTATCGGCCATTATATTACACAGCAAAATATCTCATCAAAACCGAAATCCCTACTATTATCCTTACAGATAGTCTCAGTGTGATCAACGCAATAAAAAACGAAAAAAGAAAACAGGATCTCCTTGTGAAAATTACAAGAAGTTATCTAGAGCGATCGGACAACAAAAATAGTGTCACTGTTATTTGGACTCCCAGCCACTCTGGCATTGAATTAAGCGCGATTCACATAGCGAGCGAAACGCGTTCGCGAAGCGAACTTTTCCCCTCGAAACAGGTTTTCGGAATGCGTTCCCATGACAACGCGGCGAATATTCGCCTGTCGCGAGCGATCTAGCATGCTAGATATTTTCGCGTGCGAAAGGCGAACGAAATTTGACAACGAGAGCGACAGCCAGTTAGAGGGAAGGCGCCATCTTTGCTCTGTTTTGACCGCGTGGACATTCGATTTCATTGGCTCTCACGAGTTGGGCGCGCTTTATCCTTAGTGGGTGAATACCATCACGTGACTTTCGCCCGCATCTAGTATGAATGATCGGAATATTTGACCAGCGAGCGAAAAACGCTTCGTTCGTTCGCGTCGCTCGCAATCTGAATCGGCCTTTAAACGAAGAAGCGGATTCGCTTGCCAAGGAGGCCACTAGTGGAGAAAAAATTCCAAGCTTAAATATCACTACATGGAAGGATTGTTGCAAATTTATCCGAAACAAAAAACAGCTGGCAAACTTAAAACAATGGCAACAATCAAAGTATTTCGACAAGTTTAAACAAAGGAAACTACCCTCTAAGAGAGAAAAACACATGGTTTGCAAAGAAAGCAAGAAATCTTCATCAATAGATTAGTATGTAACTGCATCATGACCAAAAGCAAACTGTTACAAGATCAAAGCATCCGAAACTCCGAACTGTGAGTAATGTGGCACAGAGGAAACTATTGAGCACATTTTGTATCATTGTAGCAAAAAGAACACTATTAGGAAAAATTTGATTGCCCTTTGCCCTAAGGACTTTTTCCTGCATGGTTACAACTTCCTTTCCTCCGAAACCCTGTTTTTTCCTGGGGTTGCCCAGCTTCTGTGGCCTTTTGCTGAATTTCCCTTTAAAAAAAAAAAAATGACAAACGTTTATTGACAAACGTTTTATTGAGAAGGCTTTCTAACCTTTAATTTTTTCTTTTAATAGAAATAGATGTGGTAAAGGTGAAAGTTTCTCTCGAAAGATACTGATAATCAAGAAAGCAGAGGCAAGGCGTAGTGACTCGCAGCCCTCTCATACCTACAGCAGTCCTAGGACTCGAAATCAAATCAAATCAAATCAAATATCTTGAATGCATATCTTCAACTAACCAAGCATGAACTTTTAGTTTGATTGCTTCAATGGTTGGGCTAGGCTGCTATAACTTTGTAAGTAACGGAAGTTACTTTTGAACCATTCTGTATTTAACCCATATTGGACAGTTGTTCTATAAACAGGACAGTTGAAATAAATAGGTATAAATAACAAATAAAACGACCGATTTATATAAAATTTGTCGCAAAGCTTTTTTGATGCATACCCTACACTGTTAAAAAAATTTCCTGAAAATAATGAAAAAACATACGGCAGCTGAGTTGCCGGAGTGTTTCCGTTTCGTTAATTATATTTCCGTGATTTTACGGAAAAATGACGAACAGAGCGTTCGTCATTTTTCCGTTAGGCATTTTTTCGTTTCGTAATTCTCCGTTCTCCATTTTTTCGGTTCTTATTATCCCCGCTTATACGTTATAGGCTTATACCTATACGCTTTGACTTATATGTATACATGCAAGATGGAAAATTATTTAAATTTTGCAAATTAACAAGCGCTTTTATAGCAGCTTAATATCAATAGCAAATTATCTATGGAAGTTCAATGAATTAGTCCTTTAAGTGTCGCAAAATGCGTAGATTGTGTAGAACAACAAATGCACAAATTGAAATTTTAAGAAACATTTGAAAATTTGCGAAACAATATAAACATATAAAAAGAACAAACATGGGTAATGTGCTGCCTTATCTTTTTCGTTTGTTCTTTTTATATGTTTATATTGTTTCGTAAATTTTCAAATGTTTCTCAAAGTTTCTTAAAATTTCAATTTGTTCATTTGTTGTTTTTTCTAATCTACACATTTTGCGCCACTTAAAGGACTAATTTATTAAACTTTCATATATTATTTGCTATTAATATTAAGCTGCTATAAAAGCGCTTGTTTATTTTGCAAAATTTCAATAATTTTCCATCTTGCATATATAAGTATAAGCGTATAGGTATAAGCCTATAATGTAAAAATGTGGGTGATTAAAATATGGGAAAATGAGAAACAGAAAAATAGAGCAATTAAAAAAGGAGCGTAAACTAGCTCACCGGAAAATTATATATATATAAGACAAAATGATGAGCAAAAATGTAAACTTAAAACTCTTACGAATTTTGTTTTTTAGAAAAAGTTTGAAAATATCCGCTCATATACTTCAAACTTTTAAACATCTTGCCTTTAAAAAAAATACTAAAGCAATACAAGAATTGGCTTTTTTTTTTTCATTAAAAATTTTAGTTCATTAAAATAACATGATTTTTTTAAAAAGATTACATCAATCTCGCATAAAATACTCAAATATTTTGAAGATGGAATGATCAATGCATAGTATTTCTGAGCGCATAACTTCAAAAAATTAAAAAGTATTAACAAGGTGCATTCTTTTAAAAATATTTTCTCTTATGTTTGAATAAAAATTAAGTTCTTCCGAAAGTTCTTTTTTTCCTTTCTGAATTTGAAACATTCGTGGTTCCTTAAAAAAAAATTCCTGTATTGTTACTGATTTCCTCTATTTTCATATATATTTACGTTATGGTGTTCATAGTGATCAACACTTTCAGAAATGCACTCTCAAAATTAACGAACTTTCTTTGTTTTTGATGAAATCACTTCCAAGAATATACCCCGAGCGAACATTTCGTAATTTTTTGGGGATGAATTTCGTCAAATGTAGCGAAATATTTCTTTATCCTAGTATTGTCAAATTGACAATCATTTTCGTAGTTTTGACAACATTAATTTCGTCACATTAACGAAGTAAAGTCATAAAGTAAAAAAGCTAAGTTTTGAAACTAAGCTTTTAAATCTTGATATAAAATTACAAAAATCATTTCACTAAATTTTACTAACCCTCAGCACCAGTAAGTTCATACATGCAACTACTAAAATGCACAATTGGTTTACATCATGAAATAACTAACTGTTAAGTCTGGACACAGATTAAAATAAAAATAGCAGTAACAAAAATAAAAATTCTTACCTCTTAAATAAAAATTTTCTTTTTTTTGTTGCTCAAAAAAGGCAACAATAGAGCGAGTAGATTTTAAAATGCACTAACACGCCCTTTTGTTGCCTATTTTGAATTTATCCATTGCGATTAACGAAGTCTTCTTAAAAATGTTGAGAGGAAATGCTGGATACCGAATAATCACATGAAAAGATCCAAATTATTTTTCCAGTCAATTTGATTAACTACGCAGCATCCTGGAACAATTCTTCTTCGAATGCTATCAATAGTCAACGCTCTTCGACGAAGCATTTTCAAATTGAAACAAAATGGCGCACACATAATAACGTCCTGAGGAACACGATTAAATAACATTCGACTGTGATGACAAACGACGAGACCAGATGTCCTCTTTTCCATGCTAATGCGAATAATACAGCTTTCACAGAAGCGTAAATATGCACATTAATTCTCGATGACTTTACGTTACTTTTGCTGCGCACTTTGATTCAGTTATGAATCATTTGTGCTGCCGTCGTTTCTGCGCACGCCCCAAGTCTCTTCAGACTGTATCTAACTCTCTCGTGCGGTTATATTTCAACCACAAAACCGGGTAAATTCCGTTTTTTGTTTCTCCAACTTGGTAATTCACGGAATAGTTCCGTTTTTTCAAGGAAAAGTTCTGTTTTGAAACGAAAACGTAAATTTACTGTTAAAACCAGTAAAAATCTTTCTGAAAATTCAGGTTTTTTTTAACAGTGTAGCAGCATAATCTCATCGGTCTATGATCGACCATTCATCGAAACCCGATGAAATTCTCATCGGCTGATGATCGGATTCAATGAGTTCTCATCGGGATTGCTCCAATATGTCTCATCGGCCAAACAGAATCCGATTAGCAAAATCCGATGAGTTTTGCTCAAAATACGATGAGATTTGGAGCAATTTACGAGCAGTGCAGTGCAGTGCAGTCCCGTGCCGATGAGTTTAGGATCAATTTTGGATGCTCGGCTTATTTTCATCGGGTAAGTTGATCGGAAGGGTATCGATTTCCGATGAAAAGTAGCTCATCGAAAACCGTGCTCGGATACTGATCGGAACGATGTCATCGTGCGTTACGGGATCAGTTTACGAGGAGTTCGATGATCGGCCGAGCAAAATCCGATGAGTTGATACTACTTGGGTAATATACAACCAAAAAACTGACAAATTAAATTTGAGTTGAGAAACAAATTTTAAAAATATTACTTGATAAACATGATTTTTTTATGATTAATTTAAAATGAAACATTTAATTTAAAAATGAATTTATGGAATTATTTTTAGAGTAGAAGGAAAGTGCTATCGATATGAATAAAAATATTCATGAAAACAGTTATATTTTATCGATTTATATAGCGAATTATATAGGTGTCCTAAAAACAGGACAACAGCCCAATGCCTACCCTTATTTTCGACTGATTTAAATTCCAACATTGAATGTCGCGTTCAGCACCGTTGAACGGTTCCATTTGAGGTTCATTATTGGGTCTCAAACTACATTTTAATTCTCAATCTAAGAGCTTTCCTATTTTGTATTGTGATCACGAAAAAAATTACACGCAAATTTCGGCCTAAATTTCTATTTAACTCACCCCTGAATAAATGTTGAGTGTTTTTTTTCGACCCCTGAGCATGTGCATGTGTACCTGTGAACATAAAAATAGCCGAAACATTCCTTTCGACCGCCCTGGGGCCCTACTCTCATTGTATCGTCAATATAGTCGATACCGAGAATATGGGTTTTTTGTGCCTCGTGACGTCACATCTCGTGAGACACGAATAATTGGTAATCTCAAAGCCACTTCTAATTTAAGGTATCTAGATTCGCGCCGAGAAGTTTACGACAGGATAAGAAGACGTGAGATGCCTTCCTCGGCAGTGAGAAGCTGTTTGTTTATTCCATTTTTTCTCAACGCGAAGTGTGCCATAATGTTTATGAGTTCTGAAAATGTGGCTTAGTATGTTTTTAAATTGAGAGTCAATATTTTTTCTTTATTTTGAGCATTTCGTTTTTATCGTATCGTATTTAAGTTTAATTTTTCCCCACAGAATAATTGAATCATCGTTTTTCAAGTCTTAAAATGATAGCAAAAGCATAAAACATGAATTTGTTTCTTTCAATTCTCAAACATAAAGTGTTTTAAATGCATTTTGGAAAAATGATCAGCAGACATGTGATTTAGGATCTCCATTTTTCTCTTATGCATTGCCCCAAAAATAGGGACTTATACTTAATATTTAGAGAGTGAATATATATATATCTTATTGCGAAAAGGCCAAAATATTGTGAAAAGCAAAATTGAGTCTATCAAAAGCATTGCAAAAAGAGCAGCACATGCAGTAATTTTTACCCCTCTCAAACAACAAATGTTTTAAATACACGTTTTGAAAAAGTGATACCTAGACACAGGGCACGACTTTGTAGGACATTGAACTCGAGCTTTATGTGCTGCCCCCCCCCCAAATAAAAACAATATAATGAAGTAGTAAAATATTTTGGATTTCAAGTTTTCGAAGTAGTATTTTTAAATTTATTTTTTATCTTTTCATAGTGCGATATGAAATTTCTCCATTTTAAAAACTTTAGATGGATTTAAGGCCTCTTTTTGCCCTGCCCAGATATGTGATTTTTCTTTACTTAGCATTTAAGGACTGAAAATACAACTATTATAGCGAAAACAAAAATGAGTAACGCAAAAAGAGGACTTTTACTTAAAGCCTGAATTTAAAACTATTATTGCGATAAAGTCAAAATATCGCTGAAAACAAAATCATGAAGTTAAATGATTTAACAAATATTTTTAAATATTAGTATTATTTTTTAAAAGTATTTATAAATTTTTTCATGTTTAGTTGAAGCATTTGATACATTGAAATGAATTCGTATAATGTATTTCGACACTTTACTTCACTTACGCTTGTATGCTCGTATGTGTTGAAAAGATGTACTAATTGCGATTTAACATTCTAATATTTTTAAATTCCTGAAACACAATACCTTAATCTGCCCGAATGCAATATTTGGCTCTCGAATCTTTTAGCCATCTATTTCGGAGGCTAAGCTAAACCAGAAAGTTAAAGCAAAATGCACGGGCGAATGTTGACGTAACGCGAGTGAGATATACTAAAAATACTGTCATTTGATTGGTCAATCGTTTTTCCTTCTCGAGAAAATTCTCGCTTGGGCACATTAGGGCTTTCAGAGTAACACAAAATTTGACAAGCGACTACTTTTTCGGTTATTCTTGCTTGTCGTGAGGGAGTAATAGACGTCACTGGAAGTTCCAGGAAGTTTCAGAGTAGGGCCCCTGAGCTACTTACGATGAGTTATTTCTCGTGATGTATTGTACAGGGTGGTTATTAGGGTGAGTCGAAAAAATCGATTTTTTTATTTCGAAATCGCATTACCTCTCAAAAGTTGTGGTTTAGTATCCACAACTTGGGAAAAATAAGAAAAAAATTCTAAGTTGACGTCTTCGGTTCGCGCATGAGGCTTAAAGTTGGAAAAATATGTTAAAAATGGAAATTTTCAAAAGGAAAAAAGAAAAAAAATTGTAACTTTTTATAATGCAACTGTCATAAACTGTAAATATTTTGTACATTTTTAATCTAAAAAATTATTTTATAGCTTTTACATACCATCATTAGTTTGCAGATTAGCCTTAAATTGGGCTAAAATCGCCTACAATGTCAAATTTCGAAAATATCGATTTTTTTTATTTCGAAATCGCATTACCTCTCAAAAATTGTGGTTTGGTATCCAAAATTTGGGAAAAATAATAAAAAAAAATCTAAGTTGACTCCTTCGGTTCGCGCATGAGGCTCAAAGTTGGAAAATATATGCTAAAAATGGAAATTTTCAAAAAATAATTTGAAAAAAAAACTAATTGTTTTCTATCGAATCTGAATCAAATTGTTGGTAGATAACATAATTTGAACAGAAAAATATACACATAACTTTTAGAAGATACATTCTGTTTGTGCATAAGGCTCAAAATATGAAAAAAAAAAAAAAAAAAAGTCAAAAACTGAACCAGAACGCACTACGTCGGCACTGTGCCGGTATATTTTTATTCTACAGCCGACTTGTCTAGACATTACACATATTCTAGGAGACAGTTCGAAGTCCCTGCAGTCTGCACTCCCTTTGGTTGTCACTTAGTCAGCTAGACCCGCCAAACAAACAGTATCTTTAATTAGCAACTGAAAGTGGATCAAAAAGTACAGCGTGTTTAGCTTTGGGTGAGTTTTTTTTTGTAACTTTATAGTATATTTTTATGCTCAAGTTTTGTTATACTGTTCTCCGTTCTCCGACTAATAAATAATGGAACCCCGGAAAACTTCTAAACGTTTAATTGTTTGTCCGTTTTTTGGTGCACCGAAAGAGTTAAGTCAAAGTGTTTTACCCACATGTGCAGATGTGTTGTTAACTTGTTTTGAAGAAAAATCGCAATCTGTAAAAGGCGAACCTTTTTCAAGGATTTCAGATTGCATATCTGCTTAAATAGCAGAAATTTACTGCAAAGCTTCTATACCAATGTACAGTGGTAATACCAATGTGCGTTCTATACCAATGTATAGTGTACATCTACAAGAGATTGGCTTTTTAGCACAAGAACACGAAAAATTCATTGCACACCTGAAAGAAGCAACGTCAAAAAGTTTAGACTTCGCTTAATTAACAAAATGATTGAGTTTTGTCTTGAAGTTCAATTTATCTTTATCACGACTAAATGACTTTCTCAAAGTGTAGTATTATGGTAATCCTTTATCAATTTTACAATACGTACATGACTGACCCGTTGGTATAGAAGCTTTGCAGTAAATTTTTTCTATGAGCTATGCAATCTGAAATCCTTGAAAAAGGTTCGCCTTTTACAGATTGCGATTTTTCTTCAAAGCAAGCTAACAACACATCTGCACATGTGGTTAAAACACTTTGACTTAACCCTTTCGGTACACCAAAAAACGGACAAATAATTAAACGTTTAGAAGTTTTCCGCGGTTCCATTATTTATTATTCGGAGAACGGAGAACAGTATAACAAAACTTGAGCATAAAAATATGCTATAAAGTTACAAAAAAAAACTCACCCAAAGCTAAACACGCTGCACTTTTTGATTCACTTTCAGTTGCTAATTAAATATGCTGTTCGTTGGGCGGGTTTAGCTGACAAAGTGACAACCAAAGGGAGTGCAGACTGCAGGGACTTTGAACTCTCTCCTAAAATATGTGTAATGTCTAGAAAAGTCGGCTGTAGAACAAAAATATACCGGCACAGCGCCGACATAGTGCGTTCTGGTTCAGTTTTTGACATTTTTTTTTCATATCTTGAGCCTTATGCACAAACAGAATGTATCTTCTAAAAGTTATATACTCGTACAATTTTTTGGGTTCAACTTATGTTATCTACTAACAATTTAAAGCAGTTTCGATAGAAAAAAATTACTTTTTTTTTCCAAATTATTTTTTGAAAATTTCCATTTTTAGCATATATTTTCCAACTTTGAGCCTCATGCGCGAACCGAAGTAGTCAACTTAGATTTTTTATTTATTTTTCCCAAATTTTGGATACCAAACCACAACTTTTGAGAGGTAATGCGATTTTGAAATAAAAAAAATCGATATTTTCGAAATTTGACATTGTAGGCGATTTTAGCCCAATTTAAGGCTGATGTGCAAACTAAAGATCGTATGTAAAAGCTATAAAATATTTTTTTAGATTAAAAATGCACAAAATATTTACAGCTTATGGTATTTGCATTATAAAAAGTTACATTTTTTTTTCTTTTTTCTTTTTGAAAATTTCCATTTTTAACATATTTTTTCCAACTTTGAGCCTCATGCGCGAACCGAAGACGTCAACTTAGAATTTTTTTCTTATTTTTCCCAAGTTGTGGATACTAAACCACAACTTTTGAGAGGTAATGCGATTTCGAAATAAAAAAATCGATTTTTTCGACTCACCCTAGTGGTTATAAATTAACAGGAGGTGTTTGGAGCCCTCTAGCTCGCGAACTACTGGGCGAAACATTGCCAAATTTCGTGAGCGTGCATATTAGATCATGGGATTTTGATTTCGGGAATAAAAAAATTAGTTTGAAAAATCACCACCAGGGGGAAATTTGGCGCAGTAAAAGTGTATTACACTGAATATCGCGAATTAAACTTAAAAAGATGCTGTATAAATCAATTTCGCCAAGCAAGAATGATTGTTCTTTGCAAATGAGGTTTAATATGATCGCCGTAGAATTTTCTATTAAAAAAAAATCACCTTGAACAAAATAGCTGTCCTTTTAACCAAATAGAATGCAATAATTTGTATAAACGCGTTGCGTTTAGCGATCATCTGTATAAAATAACTGACTGGGAACATTCTCATCATTCTGAGCGCAGTTGCCTCTTGATTGCTTTAACTATGCAGGACCGCGCTTTGTTAGTGAAGCTCTACTATCAGCGTGATGAAAATGCCAATGTTACTCTTCGAGAATTTCGGCGAGTGAAACAGTTGAGAAAAGGCAAGCTGACCATAACAAATTTAAGAAACATGATTAAGCGGTTTAAAATGACTTTATCTCTAGCCCAGCAACCAGGCCAGAGGGACGCAAGACGTTTAATCAGCTACAAGTTGACGAAGTTGCAAATGCTATTAGAGAACAGGAGATGGAGAATGTGCAAGGTACAAGTAGTGCTCGTGCAGTTTTTCGGTAGATGCTGATCCCTTACTCAACAGTGCGGAAGATTTTACGTGAGATGTTAAATTTTTTTCCTTACAAAATGTCTTCCACACCAGAATTACTTCCTCGAGATACAGTTGCCCGACTGGACTTTTCTTCAAAGTTTCTAGATCGCATGCAAGTCGACGATACTTGGCCGTGGAAAATCCTATGGAGTGACGAAGCTCATTTTCATTTAAACGGTGGCACAAACACGCACAACTGCCGGATTTGGGCCGCAACTAATCCGCATGTTTATGTGCAGAAACCACTTCACTCGCCAAAAGTTACAGTGTGGTGGGGATTTACTGCATCTTTCATCATTGCTCCTTACTTTTTTGAGGAAAATCATGCGGGTGGACCAGGGTTTCTAGTCTCTACCCAATACGTAAAAATTATCCGCATTCAAAACCAACCCGTGACGTCATCAGAGGTGGCGTTAGGAAATGCCCGACAGGGGGGCAAGCTTCCCCGACAGGGGGGCATAAATAAAATTTTAAAATTTACATTCACTAACTCCCCCCCCCCTCTTCTATCTTTCCATTTTTTATGATGCGTAAATACAAAAGTAATCATTCACAGCTTATCAAACTAAAAAACGATGATTGAAACTAAATAAAATGATAGAAACATACTAATACAAGTTTTATTATCCGAAATAAATAGATATACGGAGAACGAAATTATTAATTAATGAAAATTTAGTAATTTTTTCCGGGTCAGCTTAGTTACGTCCGTTTTTTTAATTATTTTTACTATAAATAAAAATATCGTGCGACCCCCTTCTCCCCCGTTTTCGTTTCTTGAAAAGAAATGAAAAGAAAAGTATGTTTCGTAAATTAAAAAACATTGGTTTTTGGCTGCTTTTTTTGGCTGCAAAAGCTTTTACTATATCATCAAATGATAACTTAGAGAATAATGATAATAATAATAAAAACAAAAATAAATACAAGCTGAGTAACTTTAAATATTTTCAAAACAAAAACAGTTTTTTGAATTCATAATTGAAAAATCGGGAATCGTGTAAAATGAGAGTTCTATCTTTATTCAGTTTATCTCTAGTTTTTCAGTAGTTTTTATTTTGAAATTAAGAAAAAAAAAAAGAAGAAAAGGAATGCTTCCAATTGTTAAAAAAAATCGTTAACTAAATACCAAATGACTAATTGTTTTCCTTTTCACATTGAATATTATATTTAATACGTTTGAAAACTATTTGAAATGAAATAAATTTTAAAAGCCTTAAATACTTTGCAAATTAAAAATATTTTCATGAATTTCGCTTTAGAAAAAATCTTAAGTAAAAAAAATGTAAATTTTACATTTAAACTATCCAATATTCAGCATTAAAAGAAGTGTACAGTGAAATTTTAAGAAACTTAGAAATCCTAAACTTTACTGTGTAAGAAATGGAACGAGAGTATTAAAAAAAAAGTTATTATTGAATGAATGTTTATTAATTATCATTTGTTTATTAAATACTTTACGAAACTTCACATATTATGGCTGAAAAATATTCTGTGCAATTTATTTATTTAAAACAAGAATTTAAATTTGAAAATTGGTACTTTTTACTAACGCGAAAATTTCCGGAAACCCGATTAAGTGATTTACTTTAAAACCGGTCATTTTTATTATTCAAATTGTTTAGAAATATATATTTAAAATATTTTTTAATAAAAAATACGAGCATCCATGTAGACTTTGATGCTTGAAGCAGTTGCTGAATAATCTTACCTGATTAAAGAATAAACCCCTCCTTAGTTTCTGAAAGCGGGACATAATTGATAAAACTTAGAAGGGGAAAAATTTACATTTAACATTTTCCCCAAGAGTTTTGTTTTTTAAATATTTTTTTTATCGGCTATAATAGTGCCCTCCTCCATTCAGGGGCGTGCTTAGAGTTTTAGCGGCCCTGTGCGAAATTTATTTTAATATTCGATAAATAATCATTTTTTTATTTATTTATTTCCTCTCTCTTAAAACATAATACATTTAAACTATTACACACCGCAGCACGCACCAATCCCAGGACATAAAAACCGGCATTTTTTTTTTTGACATTTTACAATAAAATTGCTATATTATGTAAATGAAAAATATAAGAAAGAAAGAAAATACACAACACAATTTACCAAAAAACAAACATTTATTTGTAAAGAATAAAAATCTAGAAATAAATAAATTAATGAAATAAAAAAAAAACACCAATGCAGTGAAGAATAATTTTTCTAACTTTTTGAGCAGGAAATTGATCAATTAAGTTTGAAAATCTGAAGAAATACAAAAATCATTTTCAATCGATATTACTGCTGGAGCATTAAGACGGGCATTAGTTAAAATAGATCTTTAATACGTTTTAATTAATTTAAGCTTTGAGAATGAATGTTCTGTCGAGGCAACTGTAACTGGAATACTTAGAAAATTCGTAAAGCAATTACAAAATTTAGTAAAGCATTTCGAAAACTTTTCAAGCAAATATTTAACCTGTTAACTGGGTATGACGAAATATTTCGTCATACATAAAAGCCTACAGCAATGGGCATGACGAAATTTTTCGTCATGGAAATTAATCGTAATATATTGAACGCATCACGTTCTACGTTGTTCTTATCTATTAAATCTTAGAGTGGTTATATATATGATAGCATATTGTCGATGCGTCATGAATTTTCATGTTCTTGTAATCTGTAACTTGAGCGCTATTAACGGGAAAACGGGCGCTGCATGATCGAGCTGCCACAATTTGGATTCATTTTAGTCTGCATTTCAGTTTCTTACATGTTAGTAATAACTTTCTGATTTGAATATTCTTATTGTGAATTTCAGTGTTTTATATATTTTTATTAGTAATAAATTTATGACTTAAGTACATTTTATTTTCTACAAAATATGGCTAAAAATATAAAATATTTTATCAAAATAAATAAAAATCATAAGTTAAAAACGATATTCTTTTATTATTTGAAGTGTGATATTACTTATTGCTGCGAAAAAAAAGTCCCCATTGTGAAACGAGTTGAGCAATAGCTAATTCCCCGGTTAACAGGTTAAATGGTTGAAATTAAAGTTTCTCTGGAATGAAATTTATAAAAACTTTCAACTCTGTGTATAAATCGGTTCCATTTACATCGTCTTTTTCAACGCCAGGTTATTGCAATAAGTTATTAAATCATGCTCTTCCAAAGTTTTTAATGCTGGAATATTGCAAAGAAATCCAAATTTCTTGTTGAAGTCTTTTTTTTTTTTTTGAAAGCACTCCTCCTAGGTGGACATAATAGATTGACACGTAAGGTCGTAAGAAAGTTGTTTGTTAACACTCTTCCTACGAAGTGTAGACAGAGGCATAGGCGGACTTACGGGGGTGCCCCGCACCCCCCAACATTTCCCTTACATTTTGAAAAAAATAAATTTTGCGTATTTCATCTGGAAACAGTTTGGAAAATAAGTTACATTTTTTCATTGCTACAATTCAACTTAATTCACTAGAAAGAAAACCCAAAAATACAACATATATTGTACTTCAGAGCAAGTACGTATCTATAACTTTGTTTAGGGGGGGGGTGTCCAAGGTCACGAAAGAACTAAAAGTATTAATTGTTTGTTACATAAACACTAATTCAATCAAAACTATAATAATTATTAATATATAATGTTTAACTTAAAATGTAATTAATTAATTAAAATTGATAACGAAATTAAGTATAATTAATTTAAAAAATTGCAGTGGTAAATTAATTTTGGCAATTTATAACAGTCATCCATGCAAAAATTCTAAATGTGAAGAAAAAAAATCATCACATCTCATTTCATTGCTGAAACACTTATGTTCATGCTTCGAAAAAGAGTGTTATATAATTGAATCAGTGCGAGCAATAACAACATCAGTCACAAAAATTCGAAAATTCGTTTTTTATGTAAACGAGCTGTGGGAGGCAAGATGTATGTTGATATCCAAAATGACGTCAGTCAGGTTACTAATTTGAAAGATACGGGGACTTGTTATTTGAATGTTAACCGTAGAAACAATGCCAGAATTAGGACGTTTTTTCTCTCTCCTGAACAATTTGAAGTTGTTGACTGACGTTGTTTTTGCACTCAAAAAAAAAAAAAAAAAAAAAAAAACAATTCAATTCCTTCGGAGAAAAATTTCACAATAAAAGAAAATCAGGATACAAATACTTTTCCAGGAATTATTTAGAAAAATGTTGATAATACTTCAATAAAATATTAAACTTTGTAATATATTTCAAAAAAAATATGTATATATTTATGTTCATTTTATAGCCCCCCCCCACCCTCCCCAACTAACTGAATCACTATCCATAGAATCGAATACATAGCTGTATGAATTCTATTATAATGTAATTCTAAACTCTTGTTCGATTTGAACAAGACTTCATACAAAATTCAACTATGCTCTGGACGATAATATTTGCAAGGTTTTACTTTCAAACATTGAAATAATTTTCTTTATTTAAGTTTATATAATTCTTTCTACAATATGAAATAGAATCTCCAAACTTACCCATTTTCTAATTTTTTCATTTAAAAGCTTGAACAAGCACAATTTAATTGGAGAAATTATCGACCACTTGCGTGGCAGAATCCGAAATTTCGAAAAAAAAAAGGTGGGAGAAAAAAGATGGCTTATATGATAACATATAGATTATGCCCAGGGACGGACTGGGATAAAAATTCAGCCCTGGCATATTTTTTCAGATGCAGCCCCGGTGGGGGGGGGGGGTCTGCCGGTGAACTAAAATCATGTACTGCTCCAAATTATTATACCCAAACAATTTTCAAATTTATTTACTGAAACCACATTATAGCTACAATTTCGGAAAATTTTCGGGGGCTTTCGCCCCGAGCACTTCTTTCCCAGGCATTAAGAGTGCAAGTTCGAAAAATTCCATGTGTGGGCCCCGAATTTCACTACCCCTTAACATCTCCAAAAGTGGTCTAAAACTACAATTTTAGAGCTACATTTAAAAGAAATCTCGTGAGAAAGCCCCCGAACCCCCTTAGCATACTCAGAGGTATAATGCAGACCTTTTAACTTCGGAAAATGGATGAGGAAGCGCCTCGAACCTCTTGTCCTTCTAAGATTACCAAAAATCAGGTGATAATGCATTTTTTAAACTACAAATTTAGAAATTTGCCGGGGGAGAAGCTCCTGTCTTTAAGATCCGTGTCAACTAAACTAAATTAAGGGGCCACCAACTATTTTCCCTCCGCGAGTGTCCTGATAACGATGAGCAATACATTCAAATATGCATAATATATTTGAAAAAAAAGGTCGATGTTTAAAAACATCAATCGTTTCTGGGCAATGCATCAATAACATCGATGTTTTAATTTCTAACATTGATGTGCTCTCTGCCCGCTGAATAAAATCGTAAAATTATGTAAATTAGTCGAACACAAGGCCTAAAAAATTACGAATTTATCGATATCTCGTTCGATGATCATTTCACTGGCGTTCGGGAGCAGTTATACTGACATACATACATAAATAGATATAATCTACGTACATGGTTTTTTAGTAATATAAAATCGTCAAATTTTGTTAAAAAAATCTGTAAATTTTCTGCACAGGGTCTAATTTTCCCGTAAATGACGCTGATGTGACTCAAACTCGGCATTTTCGCAGGAAAATTTTATTCTTTAACAAATTTCTACATGAAATCTGCAAAAATTTTGCAGATTTCTCCCTACAATTTTTCCGTGTTGAAGTTTAGAAGAGGGAAAAAACATAATTTTAGATAACGTAAGAGAAGGAAGGATTCATGTTAAATTCCATAAGTGTTTCGGAATTAAAGACTGATTTTTTTTTTTATTATTCAACAGATGTAAACCACGGAATGTAGTAAAGGGCCAAGTATAAAAAAAATATAAAAAAATCACCCCCTTCCTTGAGAAATTTTTGGCACCGCCCTTGAGAATTTCAAAGTCAGTGTTTCTGAAGTTTTCTAAAAAA
>JAXGGA010017876.1:0-23295 GCA_038373865.1 Uloborus plumipes | reverse complement strand
TGTCGCACCCTGTAAAATCAATCGCACTGGAGTCAAGTATTTCCAAACATTACACGTAAAATAAGTCCCATCATTAGTTTATGTCCTTATATATAGTATGTACCTAACTTAGAAATTTTTTGACTATAAACATTTTCTGTTCTCTAACTGTTGCCATAATCAATTATCTTTTTATTTACCCCGTTAGCGATTATTGGCACAGATGAATCTAAAAATCCTAAGAAAGCAATAAATTTCATACTTACTTCAGTGAAGCCTTGGTTCACATTTTCATTATGATCACTATTAATATTGTTGTTGCCAGGCAACGAATTTGTGCACGGCAACGAATTTCTGAACGGTTCACTATTGAACGAAAAATGGTTTGAATCAAAAAGCGAAATATGGGAATGTATGGGAAAGTCTCTCCGAGATCTTTCAAACAAAAAAAAGTTTATTCCATTCGGACGGTTCACTCAAAAGTTATTAGGTGGGGAAAGGTTGCTTAAAAGGTTCAATGTTGAACGAAAAAGTGTTCAAATCGGAAATGTAGATACGGGAATGAAGTATCCTTGAAAAGATCTTTCGAACAAAAAAAAGTTTGTTCAAATCGGACTGTTCATTCAAAAGTTAGCATCGCGGGACAGGTTGTTTGAACGGTTCAAAGTTGAACCAAAAATTGTTCAAATCGAAAAATCAGATATGGGAATGAGCTGTACTCGCCGAGATCTTTCCAACAAAAAAAGTTTGTCCAAATCGGAATGTTCATTCAAAAGTTATTAGGGGGGGGGGGACAGACAGACCGACCGACAGACCGACCGACCGACGCACAAATTCCCCATCTCAATACCCTACTTTCAAATTTTTAATTTTTCGATATTCATTTTACCTTTTTATTTTTTTAACTTGGCGATATTTTTCGGACTTGGCGATATTTTTTTTAACTTGGCGATATTTTTTGGACTTGGCGATATTTTTAGATGCATTAAGCTACTTTTAATACTTTTTTCGTCTTTCTTTTATTTTTAACGGGAAAGTAGGCTAAAAAAGTACGTCTAAATTTCTAATGAATCTCCATATATTATTTCTCTAAGCCGAATCCTATACCCGGTCGAAACTCGCTCATTTCTTTATCGAATTGCATGAAAATTTATGATTTTGAAGCTTATCCCGCGGGCTATTGACGAAAATTAGACCCACCCTCTAAAAAGTGTCGGTTCGTTTTTTATTCGAACTTCAATTTTTGGGCACAAAATTGACTCTATCTAGCGAAATAATTGTCGTATCGTCTCCATTTTGATTTCATTCGAAAGATTAAAAAAAAATGCGTTCTTTAGAACGTTTCTCCGCTAGCGCCGCGTAACGAGAATCTCGAAAATCCACGTTTAAGCGACTTAGAAGCGATTGAAGTTTGAAAAAGTTAAATTTTTTGCTCAACTGTTAAAATCGTTATACCATTGTTGTTCAAATCAATTTTAAATGCGACATTTCAAGCCAAGGCTTAGCTCGGTAAACCTTAATTGTAACTTTTATTGTTTCAAAATACTATGGTAGTTTTGCGATAACGTTAGTATTTAGTTTAGTAGTAGCCTTGGGTATTTGATTTTAATATAGGGTATCACTTTTGTAGTAGTTGTAAAAGTGAACGTGTCTTTGATCTCTTTGAAAAGTTGTCAGAACGACGGCAGTAGATGGCGATGTTGTGCAAACGTACAAGATTTGGTAAAATCCTACTTTAGGGTCCGGGTTTGGCGATTTTTTTCAGACTATAGCTTAAGGTTGCAATCATTTAGCTTAAAATCGCCAAACAATCCAATCATCCAATGATAATTCTGTGGTTGCCAGATTTAATAATTTATTGCCGGACCTTAAACTAGGATTCATCCCAAGATTTTACAATGCCAAGGAACAGGGTACCAACAGGCAGACTAACAGGAAGGTGTCTACTACCTAGACAATATTAGACAATTCAACAATGCTTTGGCCTTCGCTTCAGTCAACGTGGACTCAGGTAACATTCCTGGCAGAGGTCCATATTGTTTTAAACTACATGGTCAAGTGTACCATATGATCGGGAACTTGCAACCTCCGGCAGGGACTACACCAACTTACGCTGGACTTTTCTTTATAGATTTCGACACTGCGCTGCAAAATAAATTTTAAGCGTAAATTTCGTATTAAATTTTAAGTTTAGAGGTTTTTTTTTTTTTTTTTTTTTTTGCGGAATTCCGCACGGGTCACCTAGTGTTAACATAAACGTCAAAGTTAGTTGATCTAATGACAGGTATTTACCAATCACAGAGGTCACAGATTTCTGACTGCTATAAACGTCATGTTATATTCTAGCAGTGGTGTTACTTAGAGCAGTCTGATAGAAAAGAGAAAAAGAAAAAACTTAACATCTTGTATATGCAAATGCAAACATGAATTTCATACAATTTTCTGAAATAACTTACTTTTCTTATGCGATCTAATGAAAGTTTAAGTTAGTCAATGTACATTAAAAGACAACTGTAAATTATGAACGAAATTGTGTAATGAACTCGCTATAAGAAATAAACTGTGCAACGCTTGATATATCTAATAGTATAACGTAACATAAATTGACGAAAATTTTCTTAGTTGAAATGTTTATGCTGTTCATAAACTGTAAAAAATGAATGTTGTTTTTACAGTATTATACTGCTGTTATTACAGTAATTTTATAGTAATAAACTGTAAAATTGCTAGTTTCAGTTTATTACTGTGCATTTTATAGCTTTAAACTGGAACCTCTGCTGCCAGTATTACACTGCAGTTTTTACAGTATAATACAGCTAATTTAATGGTAATAAACTGTAGCACTGTTAATTTTACAGTAACAAAAAGTAAAATTGTTATTTTTACAGTAATAAACTGTAAAATAGCTAGTTTTACAGTTTATTACTGCGATTCTGCAGTTTCAAACTGAAACCTTTGCTTTCAGTACTGTCAAAACAACAACTAATTTTTGCAGTGTACACTGTCACCGTTTCGGGTGAAACTTGGCAACACACACACAATACTCAAGTAGATTTCTCCATTATTTTCCGTCCTTATTTCTGTCGGGAACGTATTGGGGCCCATGTTTAATGCACATCTATTCCATTTCCGTAAATTCAATTCAGTCGTCGATTTCCCGAAATAGTGTCTTGTGAAGTAATTAGAATCTTGTAGGTGTACGTCTGATTGAATCCCATGAATTTTAATGCAAATGCTTCGCGTCTTGTAAGTTAAGTCATACGTTGACTGAAGCTGTAGCTGATGCTCTAGATCTAGATTAGGAATTTTGAATGGTTGCTATTGGTGACCAGAGTAAAAAAAAAATGTCGCCACCTTTGCTTTTTTGGTTGCCATTTTTTTTATAAATTATATTCATAGAACAAAAAATGAACCGGCTGTTTCGCAATGCGCTGAATGAGAGGGATAATAAATAGTAAGGGTGGGACAGAAGAGTATTTTCGTAGAGCGATATTGTTTTTAACAAATAACTAAAACACTTGGTGGTCGGCACTTCTGGCGATTGGGACTTGATTTTTTGGTTGCCATCTTCCATGAAATGGTCTCCCGTTGGCGACTGACTATCGCTAATCTAGAGCTTCAGCTGAAGCATTTGCTGAAAGTTGGTTATTGTGAATTTAAATACAGCATTAACTAGTAAGTCATAAATGCACTTTGGATAAAATGATAATTGATTATTATTGTAACTTTGACAGTTTAATAGCAGGCTTATTTCCTCACGGCAAGTGAAAGAAAACGGGTTCTTTTGCGTAGGACGAAGCCTTCTTTCAAAAAAATTGGCATCTTTAAGCAGCCTAGAAAAACTTTATAAAACAATTAATGTGTTTCGAAATGGGGGAGTTTCCTTCAGTCAAAAGTACTACTTTTAGTAGGGTGAGTTCTGGTAAGTGCGTCCACGGGGTAAATGCGTCCACTGGAAATTATATGAACACTGTCCTGAAATGGCTTCTGCAACACATCGATTATATTAAATAACTATCTAATGATAATTTTACTAGGTAGAATTCAGGCCTGGATTCAATAGACAAAACACAATCAGAGACAACTAAAATGTCTTCAAAAAAACTCTAAAGTAAAGATTCAGAAGGTTGTGTTTCAGTTTCTCTTGTAGTCATACCAAGCAATTGAAGTCAAGAAATGCAAGTTGTTTCTTTTTAGTTATAGCTACTAATAACATATACGGGGTATTTTGATCAAATACTCTAACTAAAATTTGTTTATATGACGGTACGCACTTTCCCTTTCTTTAAAGTAAGGTGGGGGTAAGTGCGTACCATTATGATGGGGCAAGTGCGTACCACTATCATGAGGCATATGCGTACTATTATGCGGAGCAAGTGCGTACCATTATGATGAGGCAAGTGTGTAACTATTACGTGGAAAATCCGACTCTCGTAATTCACCTGTAATTTTTCTTATAACTCTTTTATAAGCCAATTATAAATCCGACGTCATTTCCATCAAGTATTTATATTTACATTGAATGCGGCATAAGATTTCAATTTTATTCATTACTTCTGAAATATATTGGCTTTTAGATATCAGTTAGTAAATTTTTCGTTGAAAAAAGCGATCATAAGCTATACTAAATTTAAACCAGAATGACAAATGAAGCAATAAAATTAAGTGAAACACAAAATAAGGAACCAACTGATTCAAAAAACGAAGGTGGAGTAATGAATAAATTATATTTAAGAAAATTAAGAACACCTTGTGAAAAACTATTTCAATGTACAAGAAAAAAAAGTACAAGTATCATATCATGATCAATTATTTTCTTCTTTTTTTTTTGCTCTTTATTTTGTGTTTTTTCTTACTGCTGCTGATTCTAATAAGAAAAATATTTTAAAACCGTATTTATTCAAAAAAAAAAAAAAAAAAAAAAACGAATTGTTCACTCAGGTCACCTAACGATCTACCATACAAATAGAATTAAAGAAAATCAAAGGGGTAAGCACTTACAACAACGCTATTGGACGCACATGTCTCATCTTACATTTAAGAAGGGGTAAGTGCGAACCCTGGCTTAAACACAGACTAATTAATGTATTAAACTAAAATAAACTATGTAGACTATAAGTGATTATTACTAAATAAAAACAACTTACATTTGCTCACTTGGTCTTATTAAAAGGACAAAGGAAGAATCTCTCAATCTTCAAATCACATTCGCAAGACACGTGGGATACCCCTGATTGCGTTTCATTCATGCAAGCAAATGCTAATCTCTAGTATTAGGAATTATCCCAAGGCAATTACCTAACATATTTAATATGTGCCAGAAGGTTTTTCCTGCTCATATTCACATAATTTAAGGTGGACGCACTTACCCCGCTAGGTAGGGAAAGTGCGTACCTTAGAATAGGTGTCATAAACCAGGTCACAAAACGTATGCTTACGGTTTATTTGACATATTATATGCTTGAAAACCTTAGTAAAGGATCTGGAAAGAAAAGTAAAAAAAAATTTTGAGTGTACAAGATTTCTCAACAGAGCAGCATCCTTGAGAACATGAATTTTGAAAAAAAGGGTACGCACTTACCAGAACTCACCCTAACTGAAAATGATAGAATGATATAAAAAAATAACATGGGCACGGAAAATACTTTAATTTTCCCAACAGTTTATTTTTTATTAATTTATTTAAATACCCCACCTTGAAGACGGGGCGTAGTTTTTGTGACGTCAGTGGTGCACCTAACAGCTCTCAACTAATCGCAGTTCACAGCTGTCTACCCATCGCCTTTGACGCCTTTTTACCCGACTACGGCAAAGCCTAAAGGAAGGGTTATGTTTTTATCAGTCTGGCTATGTTTGTGGTTAAGGATGTTCCACCGTAGCTCCTAAACTATTCATTCGACTTTGATGACTGAGGTGCCAATCGGTTCGTTTTCGAGTCTCGAGTGTCATAGGCTACTTTTTATTAGAATTTAACAAGAGGAAAAATCGATTATTCCTAGACAAGCACCGATTTTTACCGATATTTTCGGAGCTAGCTGTGTTCAACAATGAATTTCCAATGTAAGGCTTACCTAGATTTTAGCATGAAATTAGTTCAAAGCATTTGAATGAGGCAGTAATTGACGTTGGAAGACGAATTTTCGCAAAGGGCCAAGTTTACGTAGGGTAAGGACATTGGAGGGTTTATTTATAAACTATCTGGACCCACGGAAACTTTTAAGCAACCCTCATGATTCAGCGTCTTTGATGGAATTGGAAAGGCTGAGAAGTTTTGACACTGCTCAATAAAAATTACCCAAATAACTTTTCATACTTTTTTGTTATGTACATTTGATTTTGTAATGTATATTCATTTGCTAATACACAGTGGAGTAAAATAAAAAAGTTTTAAAAACCTGTAATCCGACTACAAAAAAGCTCAAAGTCAGAAATAATAACAAGTTTAAAAAACTATAACCCGACTACAAAAAGAAAAAAAAAAAGCACTGAAAGGTAAGAAACAAGGTAGGTGCTATTTAATATCATCGTCTTATTAAATAAAACAAGACGTTTGATATCTTAGCTATACCTGTTTATTTAGTTCTACGACTTGAACCCTCTGCAAGTTCCACATTAACAACATAATTCAATTCAAATGCTGTAGTCGCGCTTTGTCAACTACAGAAAAACAATTTGATAGAATAACATTATAACCTAATTTACCATTCTTGTATATAAAAAAATCAAACTAATATGTTTGCTTGTGTATCAAGTTTAAATGCTTGCTTTCTGCAGTTGACAACGCACGACTACAGCATTTGAATTGAATTATGTTGCTAATGTGGAACTTGCAGAGGGTTCAAGTCGTAGAACTAAATAAACAGGTATAGCTAAGATATCAAACGTCTTGTTTTATTTAATAAGACGATGATATTAAATAGCACCTACCTTGTTTCTTACCTTTCAGTGCTTTTTTTTTTCTTTTTGTAGTCGGGTTATAGTTTTTTAAACTTGTTATTTCGTTTCGATTGTAACGCTTTGACGCTCTCATTATTAAGGAAATCAACCGCTGTTTTATGGTTACGTTGTCAATTGCATCGCTTTGTGTCAAACCGTAAACAAAATGGATCAATTAATACGCACATGCAGATTATTTCTTTTCATATATCAGCTACAAATATTAAATACAAAAAAAGTTTTAAGGCAATTTCGTTACAGGAATTCTCGCTGAATAAGCCTAGCAATCAAAACAATATCTCACTGTTGCCAAAAAAAGTTTTCAAAATAACACAAAATTAATTTTACATTATGTCAAAATGATATAAAATTAATATTCCATCACAATAAAACAGCATTTCTCTTGCAAAAATGTAGTTTAAAACTAATTTACAATGTACTTAAAATAAAATGTGAATGTTAATAACCTTTTAACCTCTATTCGTTGAGGTAAAAGAACATTTTTTGAAAAATAATATTGTGTATTGAGTTTTTAGAAACTTTGCCTATTTTTTGTTTCTTTTGTCCGAGACTTGAAGTGAAGAAATCTTGCGTTGTGTGTGACGTCACGACTTTCGTCATCTCCCTACAACCAATTAGATTTCGCGCTCACGTACATCACTGACGTTATTCGCAGATGTGTTTTTTTTTTCGGAATAGCATCTGCGCACCGGTTAAAATAATTCATAAAAAATATATAACTTTGTCAAAAAATAAAATAAAGGTCAATTCCTATGTTTTGAAGCATGCTCTTTCAGAAAAAAATACTTTTGAAATTTCGGAAACTCCCCCATTAAAGTAAGGATTAAGCTTCCAGGTTATTTTTCGATTATTTAAAATGTTTTGGTTCCAATTTATTCTAAGGAATTTTAATTATTAGAGCATACATTTCTCTTTGGCGCCATTATTTCCATCTGTATGAGGGAATGAGCAAAGCCTATACACGTTTCAATTACTAAAAGGATTCGCTGTGTGAAAACTATTGACTGTTAAGGATTTGAAGGGTATACGCTGAAAAATGTAGAGTTCATGTTTCAGTGATTTATTATTAATAATTGCTAATTGCTTTTTAAAATCAAGTATAATTATTTAATATACAATCCTGCCTACAAACGTTTTGAAAAACAAAATAAAAAACTAAGCAAAGAGAAAAAAAAAAAAAAACTACGCAATTTTTAAACTGAATGGGAAAAAAATAATTTGTGAGAAGATGTTTAACGTTATATATATAATTGAAAATTTTCTTTGATAAAATATTTTATGAAGATGCTTTAATTTAGACGAAATATCTTAAGTGTAGAATTGTTTATTCTATAATAAAGGAATTGTTTCACTTTTTAATCACTGACATACGTAATTCAGAAATAGTAACGTTAAAAATGAAGAACAAATTTATATAATCACTTTCTTCTCAGAAAATATTTTTGTTGAAAATGAAGCCATTTGCAATTCTTTTTCTCTCTCTTTTGAGCTAAAAAACAGTTTCAAGATTTTGTAAACTGAGTGAGACTATCCCATCAACAAGTTCATTACATTCGTTAACTTTAAATGTAAGGAGACATTTAGTTCATTTTTTGTTCGCAACTTTTTTCTGTTTTGTTACACAAGAACTAAAAAATATATTTAAAATCTCCAGTTCAAAAAAATTTATCTCGTTGCTTGAATGCGCATTTCGAGGACAAAATTATCCTCAAGAAATTATAAACTTACTTTTAATTTTAATGTCTTATTTTTCTCATCAGCATTGCTCGTAAAAACATAGGTATGCGAACAGGGTTTTAATTAATGGTATCGTCTTCTTACCAATACTAAATTATTAAGGTAATTGAAAAGACGTACTTTTTAAATTTTCTTTTAAATCCACAAAATATTCTAAATATTCTAAATAGATAGAAAAGTTTTCTGCAACAGTATCATAAAGAACTAACATTGCACCACTAGATTAAATGTACAGGTATACAGTGATTATAAATAAAGTTAGATTTCAAAATGCTCCTATTTTAAAATTAGAGTTATGAATGATTCGGTATTTCATATTAACAATTGCGGGTTAGAAGTGGAGCTTCCTATTTCTCAAAAATATTTTCTTTACTTCCTGAAAGGCAAAACCATGGGTTGAATTACTTTTTTTTCTTAATTTTGACTTATTTTCTTTCTTAAAAAACTAATCTTAAAAGACGCTCAGTTGCTGTTTCATTTTCGCTGTCTGACGGGAGTCACAAAAAGTGCAAAACCCTCCAAGAATGGCCACTTTATAGCAGTGGTTGGAAAAACTACATATTTTTCGTAGCGAACTACAACTACAACTACTTTCTCATAAATGTAGTTAACTACAGCTACAACTACTTTCTTATAAATGTAGCGAGCTACACTACTTTTGAAATGTAGTTGCTACTTCGCTACTTTTTAAAAAATAAATAAATAAAAAGAATACACCGTTTGAAGATCGACCGAAAAAATTCGAACAGTAGTTTAGATTAAAAAATTACCTCATTCGAATATGGAATAGAAATAGGAATTGTCTTTGAATTTATTTGTTACTTTTCCTTTCTGTTCCTTTTTTTTGCTAAAATTTGTCCTTTTTAGATTTTTTTTTGCAGTTTTTACGAATATTCGCCACAATAAAAACCTTGTTTTTTTCCTTCTTTTTTTTTAATTTTTTTTTTTATTCATTTTTTTTTTTTTTTTAATTTAAAAGTAGTTTCTAGAATTCGCTACAAACTACTATTTTTTTGTATCGCGCTACTCGCTACTCTACTTTTTTTAAAAAGTAGTGCGCTACACTACAAACTACTAAAAAATGTAGCTACTACAGTAGTTTCGCTACTTGTAGCGCGCTACTTCCGACCACTGCTTTATAGTCTATCCCGACATTTTGGAGTCGAATTCTACATTGCTGCAGAGCTGGGATTTCCAGTGATTCAAAATGGCTGATGCGTCGGTCTGGTTTTACATCAAAAGTTTTTTCACTTGTATATATCATACGACACCTCGCATCGTTTTAGAAGTCATTCACTTAAAAAAAGTAATTTAAAATAAACTGTGGGAAAACTGAAATATTTTCTGCCCCCCCCCCCAAATGTTAAATTTTTTTTTGCTTATTCTATCGATATCAGTGACTAAAAGTAGTAATTTTGATTGAGGGAAACGCCCCCTTTGCTGAGAGGGATAAAAATAAGTACGGAAAATCTACGCAATCTTAAGACACCGCTTTCCAAAGAGTGATTGTACTTCAAAAGAATAATACACAAAAAATTGTCAGCGACTGTCTATCGTTTAAGATTATTTTTTTAAAAAAACGAACAAATCCCCATATTTTCAGTGATGTCCTTTCCGAAAAATATTCTTAGAAGAACAGTTAACCACCTCTTTCTATCAGCTATTATTTCAGGACATTTTAATTACAAAAATGTTCCATCTAACTCAGAACAACAAGCGTGGTGAATTTGAATGAGTGAAAAAATAATAAACGGATAAAGCGCATAGTCAGTGAAAATGGATAATTTTTTTTTTGATATAATTAGCTTTTTCAATTAATTCCCAAAGTTATCATAGGTAATTAATATTTTTATCTTTTACAGGGAAAAAAAGTCTTTTTATTTTTTTCAAATTTCCTACTATTATTTGATATTCGTGTATGAAACAACAAACGAGCAGAAGAGGAAGTGAAATGAGAAAATAAAAAAGTTCAGGAAGTTTTTAAATCTACAAGTAAAAATTTTAATTACGCCCATATCAATTTTTGTTTCCATTATTCCTGAAATGACAGTTGAGTTTCCTTATAACGTCCATGTTAATTATAGTCCCATTGTTTCATTAACACAAGATGCGGGAAAGTACACCTGGCTGATTTTTAATTCGTAGATTCAATCTATCTAGAACATTTCTTTCCATAACCTAACTCCACTCTTAGCTCTTAAAAGGAGGGAGAAATGGAATTCGAGGTGGAAGTTGATAGGCATTTAGCACATCGGAGGCAAAGTAAGAAAACGCACGTGACAGCTTAACTTTTCAACTCAATTTCTAGAAATCATAGAAGCATTTACTGTTGCTGCACCGTAAAAAATAGATGATGTTTTTACAGTATAATAATATGTTAATTTTACAGTAAAAAATTGTAAAAATTGCTAATTGTACTGAAATTAACTGTAAAATTGCTAATTGTACACCAATAAACTGTAAAATTGCTACCTTACAGTAATAAACTAAATTTGCTAATTTTAAAGCTTATTATTCTGCATTTTAGAGTTTTAAACTAGAACCTCTGCTGCCAGTATTATACCGTATAAACAACAGTTTATTTTTTGCAGTGTGCATTCCATCTATTGCAAGCGAGATAATTTCCAGTTAAATCAGAGCGTAAGGATTTTTTTCTCATTAACTATTAAAACTAACTAACTGACTCGTTTTCGACAACGGTAATTTAAAAATCTCAGTTTTTAAATACATGTTTTCGAAAAAAAAAATCAAAATGTAAATTTTTTCTTTATACTTTAACGAAAGTAAAATCTTTAAAATTATACTTTACATACACTGCTCGACATTGAAAATGCAACACCAAGAAGGAGTGGTCAGAAATTGATGAAATTTGGTAAGAAGACAGAGACAGCATGGAACAATAAGTGATATTTATTTCAAAATAAATAAGCAAAATTTAGAGCGAGGACGGCGTCGGCTCAGTAAGAAGTAGGACCACCGCGGACAGCGATGCACGAAGAAACACGTCTAGACATGGAGTCAATAAGCCTGCGGATGGTGTCCTGAGGGATGGCACTCCATTCCCTTTCAACCATTTGCCACAGTTCGTCCTCTGAACGAGGCATTGACAGGTTCTGCAAACGGTGCCCAATCACGTCCCACACATGTTCGATTGGTGACAAGTCAGGAGAGTATGGTGGCCAGGAAAGCATCTGTACACCTCGTAGAGCATGTTGGCTGATTCGAGCACTGTGAGGCCGGGCGTTATCCTGTTGAAAAATTGCATTTGGCAGACCATGAAGGTAGGGGATTGCCACCGGCCGCAGTACATTATCTACATATCGTTGGGCCGTCATAGTGCCCCGAATACGAACTAGAGGTGATACGGAATTGTATGTAATAGCGCCCCAAACCATTATGCCACGTTGTCGCGCTGTGGGGCGTTCCACAGTTACTGCCGGATTCGATCTTTCTCCACGTCGACGCCACACACGTATGCGATGACTATCGCTGGACAAACAGAAGCGGGATTCATCTGAGAACACTACGGTTTGCCATTCTGCCATCCACGTCGCTCTGGTCCGGCACCATTCCAAACGTTGGAGTCTGTGCTGTGAGGTCAATGGCAGTCTTCTTAGCGGGCGCCGTGATTGCAGGCCACGTGCAACCAGTCGACGGGAAATGGTTCTGGTCGACACAGGAACATCCAGGGTACTTTGCACGTGCTGCAGAATCGACGTACAAGTGACTTGCGGGTCCGCCACAGCTTGTCGGTGAATCCGTCGATCCAAGCGGTCTGACGTCACTCTGGCTGCACCTGCACCCCTCAATGTGGCTACATTTCCTCTTTCCAACCATCTCCGACACAGCCGATGCACAGTGCTTGCATCCATGTGGGTACCAGCTGCAATTTGACGTATGGACCAACCTCCCCTTCTCAGTCCAATCACCATACCCCTTGTAAAGTCGTCTATATGCTGGAAGTGTCTTCGTTGAGGACGGCGTGGCATTTCCTCCTATCACACGTATCCTTCGAGACAAAAACCAAATTTCTCCGATAATTAGTCTGGCAGAAAAACCAACATGAACATAGCCCACTTTTCAACTTCATTCTCTTATATCTTACTTCACGTGCGTCGGAGAACTGCGCATTTCATATCATTTGCATAACTCAGTGACGTGCGTCTACGGTAAAATTTGCATGAATTTCTGACCACTCCTTCTTGGTGTTGCATTTTCAATGTCGAGCAGTGTATGACGTTAGATAAAAAATTAAGAGAGTTTTGTTCCCAATACGTAATAAAGTAACAAAATAATCTGAAATCGATGCCTTTATTTTGTTGACGTACAGTTGCGTCTCAATAACCCGAAGCCTTACAACTCGAATATTTCTTTATCTCGAGGTTTTCATTGAGTCCCAAACTCTTGAGAAAACTGGAAACTTCCTATACTGCCGTACTAAGCGCAAAAGTCGTATCTGCCGACGACTTCAAAAGGAGAAATCGCAGCTTAAAATTTTGCTTCTCTATACAGGGTGTCCACTCCTATCGTGGACCAATAGCTAATTTCTAAACCGTTAGAGATAAGCATATAGTTCATTTAGGAAAAAATCTCCAAATTACGAAAGGAATTTTGGGTCTATTCAATGTTTTTCAAAAAATCAAATTTTGAAAGAGTTAAGAAATTTAAATTTTTATACAGCCCCCCAGTCCTATCAATCATATTTAGTAAAACATTCTTGACACTGTAACGTTTAAAACTAAAAAAAAATCACTCTTCTACGACAAAAATTGACCGAGTTATGATGTTTTGAAAAATCAAGATTTTGAATGATTTTGCATACGGTCCCTTCAGCAATCTCTCGATGACGTCAGGAAATAATGCAAAATCTTGATTTTTCAAAACGTCATAACTCGGTCAATTTTTGTGGTAGAACAGTGATTTTTTTTTAGTTTTAAACGTTACAGTGTCAAGAATGTTTTACTAAATATGATTGATAGGACTGGGGGGCTGTATAAAAATTTAAATTTCGTAACTCTTTCAAAATTTGACTTTTTGAAAAACATTGAATAGACCCAAAATTCCTTTCGTAATTTGGAGATTTTTTCCCAAATGAACTATAAGCTTATCTCTAACGGTTTAGAAATTAGCTATTGGTCCACGATAGGAGTGGACACCCTGTATATTTGATTCAGATGAAACTTTTTTAACTAATTTTTAAAAATATTTCCCATGGACAAATGGCCACAAAACATTGTATTTAGGTAAAATATGTGGCAGAGAATCACGTGTTGACCGTAACTCAATTTTGACAAAAAGTGCAGATACGACTTTTGCTCTTAGCACGGCAGTATAAGTCGAACTGCCAATAACTCGAAGTTTTTCTGAAATTGGCACACCTTGTTTATTTGCTCATTTGTGATCTGCTGTTTTTTTGACTCAAGTATTAAATTTAATTATACTTGGTCTAAACTGTGTTTGTCTAATTAGACGTGATTAATAAAATCTTTCTCGCAAAGATCACGGAACAAAAGCAACTATTATTTTCGGTTTTTAATAAAACAATTCGACACGCTTAGTATGATTTATAACTATCACAAGAAAAAACTTTTCCAGTCATTAATCAAATTAGCTTTTGGATATAGTTTATACAGAAAAAATGTATTTGTAAATGTACGTCCCTATCTCGTTGTACAATTTTTTTCCCATGTTTAACTAAGTTGTGAAATTGTTTCCTTATTTAAATTAAAAATTGATTTTCAAATTATCAAACAGGAAAAGGAAAATTTAAGTAATATAAAATTTCATATCATTCATTAAACACGCTTAGTTGCATTAAATATCTTGGTATTCAGAAATAATTTCGTTTTTTTTTTTTTTTTGGGGGGGGGGGCAATATTTTGCTTAACAATTAGTTCAAAACAAAAAATTCCTACGCGCTGTTAATGGCACTGATTAGTTTTTGATCCTAAATATAAATAACTAATTTCATAAATAAACAATAAATTAATTTTTCAATGCTCAGTAACATTTTTCCTCAGTAACAGCTATTGTAAATGCTGTTAAACCCTATGAAAAAATTACTTAAGAGTTTGAGAGCTATTTCTCCCACAACTGTTCCGTTAGAGCGTCTCCTTATTTTGCCCGCAGATAAAAACTGGATTTTGCTCTTTTGATAGATGAAAGATGGTTAGAACTTTATTTGCGCAGTTCTGATGACGTTACGTTTCCAGTTTCTGCCACTAATGGTGTATTCTCCCTTTCTTACCTAGTAATTCTTGATTGCTTGATCGTTGGTTGTGTTTTCTCGAACCATCCTTTTTTAGGCAATGATGAAAAGGTTTATTTTAGTAGATTAGAAAAGCTGTTTGCTGCTTTTCAATTCTTTTTAAATGTTTCTAATTGTACTTTTATTCACGTTGTCTTATTATATTCATATCTTAGTGCAAAGTTTTAAACCTGCATTTTTGCATACGCTTGAATAATTGATGGTGGTGGTTTTTCTTAAATCATTCGATAATTCGAGCCCGATCAGATAACGCTTCGCTCTTTTGTAATTATATCATTTGATTTTTTAAATCTTACACGCGTTCCTTGCCTTGAAAAAAAAGAAATGACGGTGAGTCATTTTCGCATTTTGTAACTGTTTTAAAACGTCTTTTTCAAATTAAAAATACTTATAAATTGATTATTTTTGTAAAAGAGCACATTGTCGACGAGTCAAAAACTTTTAAAACTAAACAGAAATAGAAAATAGATCGAAGCATGACAAGTGGAGTAGTTCCGAATGCTTCTTGTCATTATTCCATCCTGAGAGCATTCAGATGCGCGTTAAAGCACGCCCCTTCAATTTTCGCCAAATACCAATCTGTCACACACACCTGTTATTTGATGAAATCGCGTTTCATGAGGTGGTTGGAAGCTATCTGACCGAATCCTATGATATTAAATGCCTTTGTTTCGAGCGCGCTGGGAAGATATATCCGTGAGAGCTAATTTATGTTGGATTGTTCCCTTTCTGTACGAATCCGATCACTTTGTACACATATGTGCAAAACAAAGTAATTGGTAATGGAATTTCGTGAATAAGCTTGAATAAACAGTTTTTCTTTCAATATGAATTTGTAATATACATGTACGTTTAATGCTATTCAACCCATTTATGCCCAGTAGTATAAAAACGATACGCTTGTTAGTTACTGCATACAAAAACCTGTAATGGGTATATCATTTTACTAAAGCTGTTTTTCACAAGTTAAATAGTCCTTCTTGTTGAGAAAACCAGTTAGAGCCACTATTTGGACATCATAGTTTATTTATTGACAGCTATTTTCAGACAAATCAGTCGAGCAACGATCCAGCATGGGTAGCCACAGAAAATAAGTTTTTTTAGCGAGCTTATTTTTTATAAAATCAAACTATTTTAAAATTATTTGCTTAAAGTTGATCACAGATGCCTTCTGTAATGTTACTTCGCAAAAGTAAAGTTAAGTAAGGTCGTATTTTGCTCACATATTTGCAAAATATCCCATTAACAAGACGTTAAATAACTTAATAAATATGGCAACGGCGAACTCTTTCAAGCCTAAAATGTATGTAAACCATTCCAAGTAAGAGTTTTAAGAGCAAGAATCTGAGAGAGTGTCACACCTGGTGATTCATGACCTCTCAGATTTTCCCCAAAAAATTACCAAAT
Source organism: Uloborus plumipes (assembly GCA_038373865.1). Classification (NCBI taxonomy): domain Eukaryota; kingdom Metazoa; phylum Arthropoda; class Arachnida; order Araneae; family Uloboridae; genus Uloborus; species Uloborus plumipes. The sequence continues at coordinate 6,947 of JAXGGA010017876.1, read as the reverse complement.
GTTTATTATCTTAATGAAAGACCAAATCCAGAATGTTTTTCTCTAAAGTTGAGTAGTTAAGTTTTTATGGACCCCTAAAGATGAAGGTGCGGCATCAAAAATTAAGCGGATTTTCAAGACAGATAAAAATTGAAAAAAATTGTTAAAAAAAATTTGGGTATAAATGGGTTAATGTTTCAGTAACTTTATATTTTTTCTAATATCTACATTTTGTCGTGAAAGATGTCCATTACATTGTCAGCATATGAGTATATTTTTATACCTCCATAGAAATAAAAACCATTTGAATAGTTGTACAGCAGTGCAGCACTACAAAAAGCTGTCCCTCTCTGTACTAAGCTGCCTCTCAATCAAAATTTTGCATTGAAATAAATGTGCCATATTTCAAAGGCTCGCAAAAAAAGTTTCAAAAATCTGACTAGGTTAATCTGTCACACTTGAAGATACTTATCTTCTTTTCAAAACTGAGAATATACTTCTCTCACCTCGTTTGTTACATGACCAGAACTTCAAAAAAAACTCTGGAGTTTTAAAATTATTTTATTAAATGGCATTCTTACGCCACGTCATGTTTTTTGCTAAAAAAAGGAACTGAAATCTGAAAAGTGAGCATCCCTCTGAATAAGAGTTAGAGTGTAGATAAAAAAGTTGAGAAAATATTTTCAAAGTATTGAAGTGTTGAGCAAAGAAAACTCTCTCGTGTCAGCATGATTTTTTCTTGAAGCGTTTACTATCATCTAGAATTTTAAAAGAAAAGTACGCAATATCTTGAAACTTTTTCCAGATTGGATGGTTCATAACTTCGTTTGAGACTCAATTTTCACGCATGACAATCTGACAAGAAAGAAAATATTATTATTATTATTTAACTCACGTAAGATTTACTGTACAAACTTGATATATTTTTTTAATTTGGAGTAAGTATTTTCATTCAGCACTTTTATTCCTCAATTGATACATTTTTCTTATTTGTGAAAAAGTCCAACTGTATTACAATCAATGCTATTAAATGAACGTTATTAAATTTCAACCTCTTAAAATCCAGATAAAATGGAACTTGATACGATCAAAGAATGCCACTTAATTTTGATAAACCGAACAGTTACTGTTCGTCCTTGAAAACCGCGCCTAGTACTCGCGAACAGTTCCATTAAAAAAGGGTAGATGAGTTGTGAGTAACAACTTTCAATTTAAAACTTACATTTGCAATGTATTTTTGACATATTCAACTAAACTATGTATTTGAAATTAGCATCGTTCCACGTTGTTTGATACCGCTCAAAATGCTTTTTATTATTCTTCGCCTTACTGCTATCTTACTCAACACGCATGCGTAAATGCGCGGAAGGTTTTACTTTAGAATATCAGACAGTAGTTACGTGATAGTTGAGAAGGAATACTTCTTTTCTTTTTTTTTTGAATTTAAATAAAGAGCATCAAAGTAACATTGAAAAATAACAATTTAACAGTTCTGTACAGCATGGAACATTTCAAAACATTTTGGACCATGTTAAGGTACATTAAAAACATATGAGAATCGACGAACCAGTGAGGTAACTAGTATGTAATCAAATTGTCCTGTCCGACCTCGAAAACCGCGCCTAGCACCTTTGAACGGCTTTATTTTAGAAAATGGTGGCAGCTTAATTAAGAAATTGCACCATGGCAGCATTTTTGCTTAGTCCGATGTTATTTTATTATCTCCTACACTAAAAAATAGATGTTGTTTTTACAGTATAATACAGAAAATTTTATAGTAACAAACTGTAAAAATCTCGAATTTTACACTAATAAACCGTAAAATTGGTGCTCTACAGAAATAGCTAATTTTACAGTTTTTTACTGTGCATTTTACAGCTTTAAACTGGAACCTCTGCTACCAGTAACATACTGTTGTTTTTACAGTATAATACAGCTAATTTTGTGTTAATAAACGGTAATATTTCTGCTTTGCAGCAATAAAGTGTAAAATTTCTAATTTTTGTGTCAAGCTCGTCCAAGTCAACAGTAGCCCATAAAATGAGACGAGCCATACTCGTCATTGTATGTCAAGGAGTGAAATTCGCTTTCTTTTTAGTTATGAGATTTACTATTACGTTGAATCGGAGACTAGGTCTCCAAATCAAAAATTAAATTTTTCACACCAGAAAAAAATCTTATTTAGTTCTAAAGCCAATGTTCTCCCGTTTGATGTATCTGTAGTTGTAAATATCGCGAATAATGTTTCTGATTTTAAAACTACATTTGAATATAATTTCGTTATTTTTCTCTTTTTTCTAAAAGAACGGGGGAGAGGGGGGGGGGTCGGAAGCCAGTTTTGTCGTTGTTGACTAAGATAGCACTGACTTGCACTATGAAATGTCAAGATTCTGATACTATATTTGTCTTCAGGTGTTTCCTACCCAGAAATTCTTTTCATTTTTATAATTCGCTTTTACTTTATTTTGAAAGGGATTTGTTTTATTTGTTGTTATACTTAGATCTATTAAGTGTTTAAACCGTCTTGTATTCACTTTAAATTGAACGTTTCAGAGGAGAAGTTTCCTTATATATTACAGCTGTTTTTGTTATAAAATTTTCACATCTGAACAAAATTCTTTGTAAAAACACAGAAAATCATAATGTCATATTCTAACAAAAAACTTCTTTAATACTTGATAGGGTAAAAAAAATGTTAAACATATTGGGAAAATTTCGTACACTCACTTCATTCCTAATCTTTTCAATTGCAATAGGAGTATGAATGCGTTGGATAGCTAAAAACCCTATTTCATCATCTCTTCAGAAGCACAACTATAGTAAACATAGTAATCGGGTGAACTAGTTTTGCTGTTATTTGATTAATCTAAAGTAGATGTGCTGTTTCTTATTTTTTTTTGCAATTGTATTATGCTCTGTTACTTTAAAATAGGCATATCAAGCTCATAAATTTTGTGTCGTCTCCATGGAAGATGTACAAAAGAAAACAGCTCCAATCTTTTTTTCATGCACACTGCTGTTGAGGCATTTTATTTATTTTATGTTAATCGAATTAGGCTTACGCTTTTATTTATATCCTAATGTCTCAGTTATTCCTCAACAAGGTTTTCTAACAAATCTAGGCATACATAAATAAAGCACAAGTTTCTAAGAAAACGTTGTGTTTTATTAAAGTTGATTTTTCAATTGAATTATAGTTTACGCACAAAGCAATTTTAACCATTTGCATATAACCATTTTTGCAAAAGCTAAGTGGGGTAAAGCTTATAGCGCCGTAACTATGACAACCATCAGGGGAAAAGTGCGGAGAGTGGGATATTAATTTTACTTTGAGACGCCAGCTCTCGTTACAAAGGGTATAGACTAATCGATACTTGCATTTCAGAACTTTTGACGAGAGAAATGTTTGGGATGACTTCTAGTTTTCGAAAAATATAAAAATTGCTTTAGAAATCTGAAACAACCAGAAAAAAGCTTAAAAAAACTCGAAAATTTATAAAATACCTGTACGTTTGCTAGAGTTGGTATGTAGGAAACTATGAAACTGGTGAATATTTAGCGACCTTTCATAGAGAGTAAAATGGCATCAAAAGTAAATTTTTCGTCGATTACACTGATAGAAAACACAATACCAAAAATTAAGAAGAGAAAAAACATTCCCGCAATTTCAACAAAAACACGAGAAGAAAACACAAAGAAAACTATTCCATTCAACAAGTAAGATGCAATTACTCAAGATAAAAGGAGGATAAATATATTTTGTCCAGAACTTAATCAACCCTCTGATCCTGTTTAGTAACATCAGTTTCGCTACACGTGTTCTAGCATAGTGCTTTTCTCTTACTTCTTTTAATCTTTTTTATCACTTAAATATAATATCTTAAAAGAGTAGACCCTTTCCTTCACGTATTTTGTGTTCCTTTAGGCATCATTTCACTAAATTAGTTTTAGAGAAAAGAAAATAATATAATTGTATTTAAAAATGTGCAAAAAAACAGGCCAAAAAAGAATTAAGTTATTGGTTGCAGTTTTTGTTATGTGTTAAAAAAATTATATCTTTAGAAATTTTACTCCAGTATTTTGCCCTCCGACCTTTTCTACGAACAATAATTTGTTCTTAACTTTTATGGAACAATTATAAAACATATTTTAAAAGATTGGCAATTTCTATGAATTTCAGTGCAAAAACTTCATTTCTTGCTTTATTGCCGAGGATTAGACGATTTAACTTCAAGCATAGACTTTAGGTTTAGTCGCGTAAATTAAAGTTCAGAGATGGTTAGAGAAAACATCAGTGAGTTGAGTTGAGACTAATCCTCCAAATGTCTGACGAAGTCAAACAAGGTCCATCGGACCATTGACCCGGAGGAAATCGACGACAAGAAGAGGTGAATTAAAGATATCTTCTTTGCTAAGTCCTAGACAGTCCAGGATGTACTCTGGAGAAGCCTGCTGGGTTTTGCATTTAGAACAGACGTCGAAGACTTTCATGCCTTCAATGAATGAGAGACTCTTCGCGTGGACACTTAAAACATCAGTAATAAATATTAACAAAATCTTACTTACACATTCATTATGAATTGCTAATACGCTTTACATGAGGGCTGTCTAAGAAGTATTTGACCTTTTTTTTGTGGGAAAACCAGATGGATAGAAGTGAAGCGTGCTTGCACGTGAGCCAACTTTGAACCTTACTTCATATGCGTGAATTTTGCACGGGACGCAGAGTGAAACAGAGCATGAGTGTTGTAAAGTGGAAAACCCTCGTCGGATTTTTTAATTTCAAGTAAAATAATGAAACGACTGGAGTAGCACTAACCTTTAAATCTTCTCTATAGTGTGGAAAACTGCAAGAAGTCACAATAGACCTCATCAGGAGAATAAGGAGACTGTTGAACTAAAGGAAGCTGGTTTCTCGCACTGTAAAAAATGAATGTTGTTTTTATAGTATGATACGGCTAATTTTATAGTAATAAACTGTAAAAATAGCAAATTTTACAGTAATAAACTGTAAAGTTGCTAACTTTACAGTTTATTACCAAGTATTTTACAGTTTTAAACTGGAACCTCGGCTGCCAGTATTATACTGTTGTTTTTACAGTTTAATACAGCTAAATTTTAAGTCAATAAACTTTAAAATAGCTTACTTTACAGTAAGAAACTAAAATTGCTAGTTTTATAGTTTCTTACTGTGCATTTTACACTTTTAAAATGGAGCATCGGTTGCCAGTATTATACTGTAAAAACAACAGTTCATTTTTTGAAACTGCATGTAAAATAGAAAAGTTTCTATTCATTCAGAAAGCCTTTTGAAATACTTTAACTTAATCAAATAATGATTAAATATCTTTCAAACAATGTTACTGTTATATGGGTGCAAACATCATAAGCAACACAATTGAATGAAGTTATTTGAAACTTCGAAACTCGCATTCAAATTTATACAAAATTTCTATTGTTCGAATTAGTATCTCAGGCTGCTATCCGCAACTTTCATTACCAAATTACCAATCTGCTTTCCATTTTGATCGAGTTCATTATTCGTTAACACGTAACTAGCTAATTATTCGTCAGAGAAGAGTCGTTTGGGGGAACAAAATCAAAACGGCGCGAATGGAATATTGTGAAAATTTCCTTTAATTATGTTTGGAGAGGTGGTTGAGAAGCAAGTAAACTCATGCCAGCTTTTGAATTTCTAATTGCGTTAATTTATTGCTTTATAATTGAGGCTGTCGAAGAAATACTGTTTGAAAGATTTCCCCCCGACGGATTCAAACAAACGTGTTTGCAATTTATTAACAAAGGAGCTGTTTTACTATCAGCTCTATGAGGGTAAACTGTGGGAAATCCATAGCGTTATTCTTTCTAAACAGTGAAAAGACCCTCAAATAAGTCATGGTTAGAATGGGAGTTACGTTAATTACCCTTACAGTTTGGTTAAAACACCGAAAAAAAGTAACATTTCTTAACAATAAATTTTCTTCGTGAAAAAATTCAACATAAGAAAAATACTTGCATGCAAAACGACTTTTTAATGATATTTAAATAAAAGTCATGCTAGAGCAAATAAATTTTTTTATTCATTCATTTGTTTTTCCGAATCAGTGGAGAAACGAAGATTGAAAAAATTAGTAGATTTGCTATCGTAAATGTAACACAATCACCGAAAACTTCATTTGAACAGCCAAAATTCCAAAGAAAGATGCTAACCATTAAAAATTAAATTACCTTCAGGTGAGGCAAAGCCGACGAAACAATGCACTTTTTGACACATCAGTTTTTCCTCCATCTTGGCAAAACAAAAAGTTTGAAAACAAAATATTTTAAGAATTCGAAAAGAAAATATTTTTGCAGCTTCAGATTACTTTTTCAGTGTCTGCCACCTTCTCTGGTGGTCAGAGAAGTTGGCTCGTGGAGCCTCTGGGTTTGCATCAGGCCCGTTATTTTAAGTTCTGTGGGAGAAATGTTGTCTACCCCATAGTTGGTCGCTACGGGATGCACGGCAAAAAATGAGCTGTTGTTTTTACAGTATAATACTGGCAACCGAGGTTCCAATTTAAAGCTGTAAAATGCACAGTAATAAACTATAAAACTGGCAATTTTAAAATTTATTACTGTAAAGTTAGCAATTTTTCAGCTTATTTCCGTAAAATTTAGCTGTATTATACTGTAAAAACAACAGTATATTACTGGCAGCAGAGGTTCCAGTTTAAAACTGTAAAATGCACGGTAATAAACTAAAATTAGCCATTTTGCGGTTTACTACTGTAAAAGTAGCAATTTTACAGTTTAGTACTGTAAAATTAGAAATTTTATTTTATTACTGTAAATTAGAAATTTTATTTTATTACTGTAAAATTCGAAATTTTATTTTATTACTGTAAAATTATCAATTTTTACAATTTATTACCATAAAATTAGCTGTATTTTACTGTAAAAACAACATTCATATTTTACAGTGTGTGTAG
>JAXGGA010017875.1:0-23295 GCA_038373865.1 Uloborus plumipes | reverse complement strand
TTTGGCAAAATAGGGTTAAATATCATTTTACCTATCGTTTTTTCGCCGACTTCAAAACTTATGTTTAAAAGTAGTTTCGATGGTGTTCAAAGAAAAAAATTATTTTTTACTTTTTAGAGCAATTTCCAACTGAAGTCGGTTCTATTTTTATCCAAAATTATTTTATTATATTCTTTGTGTAAGTGAACATATGAAATAAGGTATTGTTTACCAATTACGAAACTTCACCTAATTTTCTTAAGTAAATGCTCCATAAAATAAACTGTAAAAAAAAAAAGGAAGAAACTATCAACGCGTCGAAAATTTTAAACGATTGACAGTAAAAAATAATCTTTGTTATTCTCTGGTATTTATTTGTGAACTAGCTTAATCAAAGCCATTTAAATATCAACGGCTTTTCAACTAATTTATATTTCAAAGCAATTCTAGTTTCTCGTTGTTCATACGATTTTAACACATAGGCTGCGTTCAGAGTATTCGCCCGGGCCGCCCGGGCGTTTAAGCCGTGACGTCATAAATAACTTCCCAGGTCGAGCCCGGGAAGTTGTGGTCTGGACAGCACTTGTGCCATTCGGGAAGAAACAAAATGGCGGACACAACAACAGAGCTTAGCGGGCGGTCAATGCAGGAATAATCCTGCATTTGCTCCAATATTTTGGCACAAAATGATACCATACTTAACCTTGGCTACAACTATTGTTCCTCTTCCGTCGTGGTTGAGCGTGGGATCGAAATAACTTATCGAATTTAATGAGAAATATGTTATTTTAAGTGAAGGAATTTACGATGAAATAGGCCTAACAGTAAGTAAAGAATTTCATCGATCTCACTTATCTGACAGGATTGCTCCTGCAATGACCGATTCGCAACGATATATATCATTTCAGATTCATCACAGCAAATAGCGTGCGTATTTTTGACCATTCTGTGTGTATTTTCAAGATTTCGTTTTAGTCACTCTTCGTAAATCCTAGCAGACGAAAGAGCAATAAATTTCAGCCAATGAGCATCATCCTTTGCTAAGCGCCCAAACACGTGACCTATCTGCCCAGCTAAATTTCCTGGGCTGCTTGTGCTTGAGCCCGGGAAGCTCGGGCGTTTACTCTGGACAGCATTTGGGAAGTTCGGGCGTTCCAAATGGCAGCGCTGAACGCTTTGGGAAGAACCCGGGCTTCCCGGGAAGCTCGGGCGCGTACTCTGAACGCGCCCATACTACGTACGTTGCCCGCTAATGAGTTTCATGTTTGATTTAGTTAAGCCTTCATTTAAAATTCTCATTATCATTATTATTACAGTTTCATATCAACCACGTTTTGAAACAATGGATTTCATATTTTATCATTTAGGACAAATCGCTTTAAACTCGATTACTTATTAATATTTCATACTTACTCCAGAGAAGCCTTGGTTCAAAATTTTCATCATGATTATTATTAATTTTGCTGTTGCAAGGCAACAAATTTTTGCAACAATGGATTGAAAATTTAATCATTTAATGGGGAAATGACATGACATTTACTGTTTTCCATAATAACTTTTTTCTCGTGAACAAATATCGTCATATGAGTATATGGTACCTAAGTTACACCATCTCCTATCGATAAAAAAAAAATCGTCCAAATCGGTTCAGTAGATCAGATGTTATGTGCGAACAAACAAAAAAAAAGTACACGCTTTGAATTGAGAACCTCCACCTTTTTTGAAGTCGGTTAAAAAGAGAAAAATTGAATATGCGCTAAGTTTACATGCACTTATAATACATCAACATGTAATATAGTTTAGCCTTTCGTATTAATTATAATATTAAATAAAGAACTTTTATATTTGCGAAAAACGTGAATTTTATATTTTAATCAGAGTTACATACAAACAACTGAAATACTTACAATACATCAACATGTAATAATATAGTTTAGCCTTAGTATTACTAATAGTATTAAACATAAGTGAATTTAGTCATTTGGAGGCCCCAAAATAATGGGGGCCCTGGCCCAAAGCTTAGTCGACCTCTTCGGTAAAATCCAAACAATTTTTTTTTCTTCGTTTAAAGCTCCAATAGGTATCTGTGCTCTGATCAGTTTCCAAATGCTAACAAAACGAGCTTTCTTTTTTGACAAAACTCGTGCTGGACCCTTATAGGTTTCTATGAATTATTCTTAATTTTAAATGTATGTACTAATATTTAACATTAGAAAAAACTTTCTCGGTCCTTTTCGATAAGATTTACGTTTAATTTAAACTTAATAAACAGTTTTGTAGTAAATAATTTCTGAAAGTTGGTGGTCCCTTCAGGTTCGGGGCTCAAACCAACAGATGTACCCATCCCCCCCCCCTCCTTATATGCACACCCTTTTCCAGGAGAGTATAGAGGTGTACTATAAGGCTGTATACACAATGTAAATTTCATAGGAAAACAAAACAAAAACCGCATTTAAATGCAAAAACATGTTTTACATTTCAGTAGGAGCGACAAAAAAAAAATTTCAAAGCAAAGGGGTGAGGGGGTGATCCCCCCCCCCCCCCCCCCTAAACGATGGGTCAGGGCAAAGGGATCAAATTCAATACATATTCTGAAGGAAAAGGAAAACACTCACAAAAATGTGCATTTACATTGTTTCCAAAATCGGGGGGATGCCCCTTCACGTTCCCCCCTCCCCAATTGTTTAAATAACAGAACTGATTGCAAGGAACCCCAATTCAATGAAGAATACAGGATTTGCCGAATGACTGTTCATTCATAAACTCTCATCTTTTACACTAAAAAAAGGAACTCTTAAAAGCTTCGAAATACGTGTCAGCAATTTGAATTGAGACGTTTATGCTTTATAATGTTATTATAAAGTGGATTTAATCATTTTAAGCTTTGAAAACCGGTGTAAATCGAGAAATAATGAAGATATGGGTATGTTAGTGAAGCCCTTTGTTGTAACTTTAGCCACGCCCCCTGCAGTATTTTTGGGGGAGGCAACATCCGAATTCATACTTTGGTGCCAATACCTTACAGTAAAACTAACTCTCATTTCTGTATTACAAAAATTGCACGCAAATCAAAATTTAACCAGTTGCTCCTCAACTATGAGGATCGGCCAAATTTTTCTGTGGACCGGTGCCGGTCCACCGGTAGAGAATCGCTAACCTTACGTACACTAGGGTGTATCGAAAAAAACTTTTTTTCGAAATTCAATTTACTAAGTTGATAAAAAGTTGCCCCTACCTACCCACATATTCCTCAAAAAATTTCAGTCTAATCAGAAATTGTTTAGGTGTTCCGCACGAGGCCTGAAGTTTATGAATTTCTTCAAAAATTTGATTTTTTTCTATTTTTTTTTTTTTAATATTAAGAATAAATGTTAAAAATAATTCAAGTTGAAAAATGTACACCGCAAAGTCGGAGGACAAAATTGGGTTTAAAAAAAAAGTATATTAAACAACATTTAAATCTCCCACATTTATTCTGAACTTACGTAATTTTCGCCAAAACTAGCATTTTACAAGGCCATGCGGCTTGGTTAAAAACTTGTTTATGAATGTGAAATCTAACTGAATTAACACTTGAAACTGGGATTCATTTGTGATTTATGTGAAGTAAAAAGTAAAATAATATAAACAGAATCTAAGCCCCTCGCCACACAGTGCCCGCGTTCTATCGGGGCCCCCGTGATGGTAAACGAAATACAGCTCCACTAGCGTAGCTGCTTTAGGATGGCAGAATAACATATCTTTGGTTAAGGAAACAGACTCTAAATTTTTCGGACATGGTGCTCCAGTAAATGGCCCAGGAAAAGAAATTGTAGCTTCAGTTTCACGATTTATGAAAAAAAAAGTTTTATTGATAAAGAACATAAAAGCTATCGGTTGTGATGGCACATCAGTTAACACGGGAAAATCAAATGATGCTATTAGACTTCCAGAAAAGTCTTTAGAACCCTCACTACAAGCCGTGGTATGTTTTCTTCATTTAATGAATTAACACTTAGCGGTTAGAGAGTTAGCGGTGGCTCTTGATAGGCCGACTACTGGACAAAATTCTTTTAGTTGACCTATTGGAGAATTCTAACAATATTGCTAAGATCTACCAGTCATGAACTTTAAGAAAATAGAACGCATTTTACCAGAAGTTGATGTCAACCCAGGTAGCACAAATAACTTTTAAACGTTTTATAAACGTTTTTAAGCGGTTGTTACAACGTTAATAACTATTTTACAACCTTTAAAAAACGAAGTGTGCTACTTGGGAAAGAATTGATTCAAAAATACTTATGGGATGTGTCAAAAGCTGTAATGTCTGGCAAATGTTCTCAAAATGTAGCAGAAAGGAACCCTGCAAGCTTTTTTCCCAGGCAAGATGAGTTCTTTACAATGTGGAATGGATAACATTTTGGAGATTTGAATCCAAATTCTTGTTGCAATCTATGGTCTTAAAAAATGCTTAAATGCATGAATAATTTTATGCTGAGATTCGATTGTGAAAAAGCAGAGAGCATAAACCTTTATTATAAATTATGCTAGTTTATTTAACTCTGAACTTGGATCACTACCTGCGATGTATAGCCTCAAAACTTTGCCATCGTGAGCCATCTTACATGGGAAAAGTTTGCAGGGTTCCTTTCTGCTAAATTTTAAGAACATTTGCCAGACATTACAGCTTTTGACACATCCCATAAGTATTTTTGACTCAATTCTTTGACGTCAACTTCTGGTAAAACGCGTTTTATTTTCTTAAAGTTCATGACTGGTAGATCTTACCAATATTGTTAGAATTCTCCAATAGTTCAACTAAAAGAATTTTGTCCAGTAGTCGGTTTATCAAGAGCCCCCGTTAACTTTCTAAGTGGTAATTCATTAAATGAAGAAAACATACCATAGCTTGTAGTGAGGGTTCTAAAGACTTTTCTGGAAGTCTAATAGCATCATTTGATTTTCCAGTGTTAACTGATGTGCCATCACAACCGATAGTTTTTATGTTCTTTATCAATAAAACTTTTTTTTTCTATAAATCGTGAAACTAAAGCTACAATTTCTTTTCTTGGGCCATTTACTGGAGAACCATGTCCGAAATATTTAGAGTCTGTTTCCTCAACCAAAGATAGATGTTCTTCTGCCATCCTAAAGCAGCTACGCTAGCGGAGTTGTACTTCGTTTACCATCACGGGGCCCCGATAGAAACGCGGGCACTGTGTGACGAGGGGCTTAGATTCCGTTTATAGTTTATATTATTTTACTTTTTACTCCACATTAATCACAGATGAGTCCCAGTTTCAAGTGTTATTTCAGTTAGATTCCACATTCATAAACAAGTTTCTAACCAAGCCGCATAGACTTGTAAAATGCTAGTTTTGGTGAAAATTACGTAAGTTCAGAATAAACGTGGGAGATTTAAATGTTGTTTAATATACTCTTTTTCAAACCCAATTTTGTCCTCCGACTTTGCGGTACACATTTTTCAACTTGAATTATTTTTAACATTTATTCTTAATATTTAAAAAAAAATTTTAAAAAATCATATTTTTGAAGAAATTCACAAACTTCAGGCCTCGTGCGGAACACCTAAACAATTTCTGATTAGACTGAAATTTTTTGTGGAATATGTGGGTAGGTAGGGGCAACTTTTTATCAACTTAGTAAATTGAATTTCGAAAAAAAGTTTTTTTCGATACACCCTAACGTACACCCTTCCAATGGCATCACTGACTCAAAATAAAGAACTTACAACTAACCTGTTTAGTTCCTTGTCTTTTGTTAATGTTGAATGTGTTTCGGGCATGATGCAACCTCAACTGTGCAATCCAGGGATAAAGTACCAGAGAATGGGATACGGCTCACGACATCACGTCTATCGTAATCAATCATCGGGAAGTGGAAATCACTCTTAGTTAGAACTTTCTCTTGTTTTTGGTAAGGACGAGAAATACTGAGTCGAACAAACAAATTTTCCATCGGACATTCCAGGAGGTTGAGCTGAACAAGAACATGATGTTGGTCTTTGACTGGAAATTTTGGAATAAGATCCAAGCGCCACTGTTGTCCAGCGCAAAAGAACTCGGGACCCTTCATAACATTCTTCCCTGAAACGGGAAGCTCGTAAAAATTTTCTATGTTCCAGGCAATCTTAGCCGTTTCTTTTTCTAAAACAGTTGAAAAGTTGTAGCTCGTTTCTAGTGCCATTTCAGTATTTGTTGCGAAAATAGTGCAAATATAGCAAACTTTTCGAAACTTGGAATATTTAAACTTTTGTTTTCGTGAACACCAAACAACAAACACCAAACTAGTTGCGATTCCAACCAAGTTTACGAGCTATGGACGGAACCCTCTCAAATCCAATTTCCAGAGTTAACTAGACAGAAGAACGGAGCTGGCGTCACACACGTTTAAACCACACACCCAAACATTCCGCACTATTCTTCGCGCATGCGTGTTTCATATATGTTATCCGTGATGTTATCTTTGGCTTTGTGCTAGTAAGTTTTAGATATTTTTTCGGGCGATCTCGAACGCATTTGCGTTTTTTTGCTTCAGTCTCTACTGATTTTGTCAATACAGGGTGATGGTGATAAGAGAGATACGGAATGTGAGAAGAAAATTATGTGAAGTTTCGTAATGGAAACATTACCTTATTTCATAATTACTTACACTAAAAAGAATAAAATAAAAATATTTTTGAAAAAAAAATTGAACCGACTTCGTAACTTCACGGCAAGTGCTCTAAAAAGTAAAAAATAATTTTATTCTTTGAATACCATCGATACTACATTTAAACATAAGTTTTGAAGTCGGTGCAAAAACTATAGGTAAAATGTTAAACTACATTTTCTAACATTTTTCAGAGAAACCATTGAAAATTAAGAGCTGAATATTCGTACTATTACATAAACAAGTGGTTGTCAATGTAGTGTATGCGAATGCTATTAAAGAGCATGGATTCATTTTAATTTATATTTATCGTTGAATTATAGTTTCGTATGATTCTATTTAGTGTTTTTGCACCGACTTCAAAACTTATGTTTAAATGTAGTATCAATGGTGTTCAACGAATAAAATTATTTTTTACTTTTTAGAGCACTTGCCGTGAAGTTACGAAGTCGGTTCAATTCTTTTTCAAAAATATTTTTATTCTACGCATGTACTAATTTCAAAGATATGTAAAAAACAATGTATAATTATGTATTTTGTTATTTTAACAGGTTTATCAGCCGTTTGCACTGCTAAAATATATCGATATGTACAAGAGCTTGGACGACCATGGAAATCCTTTACCAGTCGAAGATGAGAGGACTATTAAGCAAAATGTCACGTTTCCAGATGAGAATTAGTTGCCAATGTACCTATGTTTTATAATAAAATTAATCTATGCTTGTTTTTTGCGTTGTGTAAAAAAATGTTGTATGAGTTTCTAAAGTTGCACTGTTACAAGGTGTATTTTTGTGTCTTTATACTACTGTCCCGTAAGTTTTTTTTTTTTTTTTCGCAAAATAGAAGTAAGACCCACACATCACCATTTTCAAGCACATAAAAAATCGGGGCTGTGTGGTGATAAGATTTTAAAAAGATTTTAAATGAGAATGTTAAAAAATTTGCATCGGTGTTGAACGCAATTTGAAAAAGAAAGAATTAATGAGAATATTAAAATTTACATTAGTATTGATGGCGATAACGGGCTACAAAAAAAAAGCTGTGAAGCATTGTATTTTTACTTTCTTCTATATCTAATATATAGAAGAAAGTATTGGTTTCGTGAAAATTTTCGAATGTCGAATTTTGACGGATTTGCACGTTTTGAGGTGCGCTGAGTCCATTTCGACCATTTTTGGAAAATGTCTGTCTGTCTGTGTGTGTGTGAGTCTGTATGTGTGTGACCAGTTTTTGTGGCCGCGCTAGAGCAAAAACTACTGAATGAAATCGAACAAAAATTTTTGCACATATGTACCACAATGTGAACTGGTGCACCTGACTTTTTTTAGCGAATTCCTCCAAGGGGGGTGATTGCTATATCTCAGGAAGTAACCGGCGGAATCAAACGAAAATTGGTCCATAGGTAGTCCCTACTGAGTACAGGTGCTGATTCAATTTGTTTGTCAATATCTCGAAGGGGGTGGAGCAATCGCACGTGTTCTGCACGAGGGTGAGTGCTATATCTCAGGAAGTAACTGGCGGAATCAAACGAAAATTGGTCCATAGGTAGACCCTATTGAGTACAGGTGCTGATTCATTTTGTTTGTCATAATCTCGAAGGGGGGTGGAGCAATCGCACGTGTTCTGCACGAGGGTGACTGCTATATCTCAGGAAGTAACCGGCGGAATCAAACGAAAATTGGTCCATAGGTAGACCCTATTGAGTACAGGTGCTGATTCATTTTGTTTGTCAATATCTCGAAAGGGGGTGGAGCAATCGCACGTGTTCTGCGCGAGGGTGACTGCTATATCTCAGGAAGTAACCGGCGGAATCAAACGAAAATTGGTCTATAGGTAGACCCTATTGAGTACAGGTGCTGATTCAATTTGTGTGTCAATATCTCAAAGGGGGGTGGAGCAATCAAAAGTGCTTATTTTGTCATTGCACCTACTGTATCTCGGGAAATATTGCTGCGATTTGAATGAAATTTGGAATAACACTAACCCAATATGGAAGCAAGCATCGATTCAATTTTGGCGCCAATCGCTCCAGGAGGAGGGTGGGGTGATTTTTGCGCTTAGTCAACAATGCGAAAAATTAATTCATTAAAAAATCGCTTTCACGCTATTTAATTATCAAAACAGCTGAAAACTTTCAATGATTTGAAATTTTTAACTGTTGCCAATTTCTTTTTACTAACAAATAAAATGTTTGCAATTAATCTAAACAAGGCTTTTGCAATGATTTCCAATTTCGCTCATTGATTCTGAATTTGCAGGGTTATTACGATAATTGGGAAATTGTAGCTGTCTCCAATTACTCGGGGGAGTACGTATTTTATTTTGTAACCGGAATTCATAAGATAGATATAGAAGAAAGTTTCGTGACGGTCACGACAGCTAGTTCTGTTTGGCTAAGATATTTTCTGAGTATATTTAATAAGCTAATGATTAATTACTGACATTGATAATACAAATAATAAATATATATAGAATAGGTAGTCAGTCATGCATAAACTTTATGGCATTACATTAAACATTCAAACATAATAAAAAAACATTCATATGTTAAGAGTCTGGTTATTGCGGCATTTATTCCACTATGCGCAATTATTAAAAGTTGTCGCACTTGATATCTACAATTTAATAAAGACTACCACACTATCGTGAAATTTATTAAAGACTATCACACTTGGCTATAATCAAGACTACTACACTTGGCTATAATAAAGACTATCACAGGCTGTTCACAAGGTGCCTCTTTGAGGCAGGAAGCATGTCAAAATTCACTATTTTCCAGTCAACCGTAACAGTTTCTGGTACTTACCATAGGTTTGAAACTGATAAGATTTCATTTCTTCCGTTTCAAATATTTGTTGCAGAAATAATGAAAAATTAAACGCAGAAAACTCTTTCAAAACGTCTTAACGAATGATTTTATAACTTCCAAAGTTATATAAAAATACGCAAGTTGCAGACAGCAAATTGTATACTGTATTTCAGAGCCGTAACCAGACTTCTGTTTAGGGGAGGGTTTTATTAAACCCATTTCTCATAAAATCGATATTATCAATTAAATTTGGTTTCATAAATGTGCCCTATTAATTTTTGCTACCATAAGTTATTTAAAGAAAATGTAAAAAATGACGTACCTATTTAATGAAGATTTTTTTATGCATATGGTGCACTACGTAACTTGCTTACTTCCCTATTAACTAATCAATGTCTTTTCGAGAACTTGAAAGAATCTATGTGTGAGCTCAAAAACGCGCATTTGAAGTAGTACTTCTTTCCCAAGCCCGACGGAACTCGGAAGTCCCGCTTATATTAATTTAGTATTATGAATCCAAAATGGCTGGAATCATGCTGAAGCTTTTAGGTACCACTCCTTGTACTTTGCTGAGGGGCCGACAGATCGTACCTGAGATCGAAAACAGTTTTCTTGGGGGGTCCTGACCCTTCGCTGCACGGTGTGCCAGATCTGGCACAAACCAAATAAACCCTCATATATTCCTATGATTTTTAAATGCAGTTAAACTGAGCTTTGTGCCCCTTCTGGAACATTGCTATAACAGTTTAGTGTGATGTTTATGCACTAGTTAGTTGCACTAGTCTAGGTATTACAGTTCTTGCTTTTGAAAGAAAGAGTGTCTGCATTTCCGTTAGAAGTGGGCTTAGTCATTATTTCCTTTGTTCTAAAATTGTTTACATACACTTGGTGGAAAATTTGTTTATACCACTTATGGCACAAAACACATTGTAGATTATTACACTTATCGGTATACAAAGCATATGCTATGTGCTTTGTGCCATATATAGAACAAATCATTTTTGGTGCAAATTTTTAAGATTAATTTTTTTTTTTCATTTTTCCTGAACTCGGGGCTATTTAAAGGTAACATATACTTTTTTTCATGAAAATATAAAAAATCGTGCAGTGAAGGGCTAAGGCGTAGACCCCCCTAAAATATCAAAATTTTTATGCTCGGTAAACATGCTTTTTGATGTATTTGCAACTCAAAAAACCAAAAATATGTTTTAAAAATGCATTGTTAAATTAATTTGGGACAGGGACATAACGGGTTAAATTCTTAGTTTTTGCCAATAATAAAAAGAGAGTTTTGCCCTTTCAAGTTTAAAGAACTTCTATAGTTTTGTTGGAGTTAGGTTATTCAAAATCTGAAGAAAAACGCAGCGTTTCGTAAGAAATAATATTCGCAACTAAGAAAAAAAAAATACTGCAGATTCAGCACTGATTCGGTATTTTTTAAATAATAGAAGTTTAATTTTTAGTTGAAATTTTTAAAAAAGAAAAAAAAAATTTTAATCGCAATTTTTTTCAGAAAAAAATATGAAAAGCATTTCTTGGAATAATTTTTCAAAAATTTCGGAGGGGGTTTGAACCCTGAAAACCTACTCCTTGTATACGGCTCTGCTGTATTGTCATGTACACAAAGACAAAGAAAAGCGAGAAAACTGCAACAACAGTGAGCAAGTACTTTTCTGTCCAGACCGTTTTAGAATTAACGAGCATTCAGACATTGCGTAGATCCAATGCCAATAAATAATCGGGATTCTGTACTGCGTGACCTTGAAGATAAGCATATGGCGCCTTCAATTGCTGGGAACGTCATATTCAATCTATGTGTTTGGTCTAACTTAATAACCGCAAGGAGTATTTATATGTTCGAATTGTGTGTGTGTGCTGGAGCCGGAAAAAAAAAAAGATCATTTTGATGACACTGCAGCGTTCCAAAGAGTGTTTCCCCTTTTGCCTTTCTGCACGTACATTGTGATGAGCCATCACTTTTCTTTTTTTTTTTAAGTTTCAATCCCCCCCCCCCCCGTTTGGAAATAATTTATATTTCAGAATATGCCATCCGAGATTTTGTTTTTGTGTTTCATGACTTGCTTCGTTGATTAGTGATCAGGGCGATTCCCAATAAACTCGTCAATTTTTCCTACATAATCTGTCGGGGCATGTTTTCTTGAAATGTTCGTGTAATTAAAATACTATTGCTTAGAAAATGAATCAATTACTTTGGTTCGAAAGAGGGCCAATTGAAGTTCGTTTTTCTGATGAATCATGATAGGGGGCAAGTCACCTGCCTAGTATAATCAGGCAGGGGACTACAAATAATGGACAAATGATTCTTGTTTAAACTCCAGAGGTAGTAAACTCTCAGGTTCACCTTCAGGAAAAAATAAATCATGACAGCATCTTGTGTATTTTCACTTAGTTGTGTAATATTTGCAAAACAATTGGAACATAATAAATTACGAAACTACTCATACATGTAGACACAAATGATGGACATAATAAATAATATGCCTCAGAGCTTCCCCCAGGCTTGGGCGGGAGGGCGCTGCGCCCTGCCTGCCCTTTGATACTTAGAATGCGCCCAACTTGCCCTTTTACCAGTAAAACGGCGCCCTGGTTGCCTCTTTGTTTATGAAGTAGCTTCCTTTTGATTCAAGAGAATTACTATAAAAAGGTACCAAACCAGTTTCAACGTCCCCTTGTTATTCTACGATGTTTTCGAAGTGAAAATAACGAACCCCCCACCCCCGTCCTCTCCTACTTGGATTGGTATTGAGAAATGCACGCCTTCCACTATCAGTTGATAAAAGTGGCTTGGACATTGTAGAGACTAAACAGATGATCTTCCACCTGTCACTTTGGGAGCAATAACGAACGAACACGTGTTTTCGATCTGATGAGCCGCTGTTAAGTTCTCAATCATTTCCTTAATCCTCGACTCAGGGTTTCTCTTGCTTTATTTACTGGGAGGGGCAGAGTTGTTTACACCAGTTTCCAGCATTGATACTTCCAAAAAAGAATACTGACGGTGCAGGGCTGCCAACTACTACGCATTTAGCGTAGTCACTACGCATTCATCCAGCTTACTACGCACGGAGAAGCAAATTCTATGCATTCCTTGAACAATCATATAAACTAAAGATTTTTTTTTTTTTTTGTTCCTTGTGTGTTGAATGTCCTTTCATCGGTTCGCCCAGATGCTTTTTTGAGTCGATTCCAAGATCATTTCGCATGGCATCTTCCGTTTCAAACGAATGCTAAACATGCGCCGCTACACAAGTCATCCACTCTACTCCTGAGCGAATCGATGATGTAATCGGAGCGATGACGTCACCGGAGCTGTTTCTCTCACGATAGGAAGAACTGTGCGACGCGCGAAGTCTTCATCCTGATTGGATAGTGAACTTGGATGTTGTTGTTTGGATACTTTGAATGAACTTAGCACTGAAACTCGGAATGCTTAATGAATTGAAGAAATAAGTATGATTTATAACAACAAATCATGTCATTTGAAGGAATTTCCTGATGAACTAGCAGCTTAAGCAACCGGGCAACCTTACATTGTTATTAAAACAATCTTCATAGATAAAATATTTCACTTTTTGTTTTTCTTTATTTAATCCTGTTGTGTTACTAAATTAAATAAAAGAATGAAAGTCTGAATTTGGATCAAAAATTCCTTTTGGAAATTTGCTTGCCAAGTTTTTCTGTGAATTTGCTGTCATTTGACAAATTTTCAGTTTGACTTGCTTTTAAAGAAACTCAGACTGCAGAACAGTATAATCAACATTATCTATTAATAATTAAAAAAAATGAAATACCATTTTCCTGCAATTGTTTTATGTGAAGAATTTGTTTAAAATTGGGATTTTTTTTGAAATTGTTTTTTGTAAAGAACAGATTTAAGCATATTGGCCTATAATGGTTGGGGAGGGAGGATTTTTGAACCACGCTAGACTAAACTTAAGCTTTGGAAACTACACTTTTTTTTCCTTCTGACTACACAAACACATAGCTCCCAAATAAGGTTGGCAGCCCTGCGACGTGTCATTTACTGTTGCTGATAAATTCATTGATAAATATGGAATTGTATTACAAGTCATTTTTTCAGTGTCTGTGAGCTGGTTAGTAGTTCTTTAAAACTCATTCATATAAATGTCCATCCAATAACAATCATATGTCAAAAATACCTTAGAGGTTATCAAATTTCCAGAAGAATTGAAATGATTTTATTTAAGACTAGCGATACCCGCACGGCTTTGCCCGTGGTATAAAATGAAAAGTTCATTTGTAAAATAATTGATATAGCAGAAAAAAACACTATTTTAGTTATAATTCAACTATAATTCCTTCAAAGTATGATATAAAAATCTGGTATGGACCCCACACTACTTCCTTTTACGTGTAAATTTCTTAGTAGATGCCTTAAGTGTTAAAATAGTGCTTGGAGTGAGCAAGATTACAGTTCAAGCATTTACATCCCTAGTTTGCCACGAAACAATGCAAAAAAATGTTTTACAATGATTAATCTACTAAATATCACCGATTTTAACATCATCCAGTGGATTTTTCGGAAAATGTCGCCAATAGCGCCAAATTGAACCCAAATCAGAAAAAAAAATCGCCACATTTGTCACCAACTTGGCGTCAAACACTTGGTCGCGCCAATTCATATCACTTTTGTCTGCATTGAAATTAACACTGATTTACCCCATAAAAGGAGTAAAACACCCCCTTGGGGACATTCGAATGCAACAGAACCAACTCACAGAAACCAACAGACATCTTACCAAAGTTTAAAAGAAGAAGAAAGTTTTCTTATCTAACTTCAAAAACAAAATAACACATTTTCCGAAATGACACGCTTTAGAAAGAACGTTGAAATATCGCAATTTATACGATATTATTGAAGGTTCTTGGCGCTATTTAAAAAGTCGCCAATTTAGTAGCTAATTCGGGATACCTTGGATAATTCTGAACCCCTATCCCTTCCATAAATAAAGAAACTTACGTATTATCACTTTTGTGAAAGAGAAATTGTCGCCAAATGTTGAGGTATTCTCTATGAAGCTGATTACTTTATGGCAATCTGAAATCAATTTGAATATTATATTTGGCGCTAAAAGTACACCATTCCTTAAGGCGTTAAAATAATTTCCAACATTGCGGTATATCATAGCAAATAGTTTGGACATGAAAACGAACCATTGATTGGATGTTTGGCGAGAAAATATAGTAACATACTTTGATTGAAAACAGCAATAGGTACAAAGAACAAAATAGTGTTCGCCTGGAAAATAATGCATGACATCTAAGCCTCTACAAATCTAAAGGAGTTCCGAAATATGAAACTGAATCTCATTTGCTTTTAAAAAAAGATTAATCTGTTAATCAAATACCTTTTTTATTTTTAATACTTGAGATAGTTATTGGGAAAACTTCCATTATTGAGGGCTCTTGGCGCGATTCAAAAGATCGCCAAATTTACGGTAGCAAGCAATTCCAACTATCTGCCAGAGAGTTGAGTTGATACACTAAATACTCGATTGGATTGATGAAAGCCTTCGAAAATGGCGTTTTAAATTGAAATTACAGAGACAGAATCAGGTCTAAAATTGAGATAAAAAAATAACTACTCATCGGATTTTGTCGAAACTGGTCTCTAAACCTTCCCAGTACCAAAAGGAACAAACGGTGAAAATTTCAGGCAAATCTCCCGAGTAGTTTCTGAGATCTTAGGGAACACACATATATACACATTTACCAACATTCATTTTTATATATATAGATATCCTAAGTTTAATTTTGTAGTTACTTATGCTGAAGCTGAACAACACAAGAGGAAAAAATTCTGAAGGTGAGCTATTGAGTTAAAACTAGATTATGTGCAGTTGTTTAAATGTTTGAGCAATTTTTTCTCATTGTTAACTAAAGTGTTTTTATGCATTTTAAAATGTACAACACTTGAAAAAGCAGACTATAAATTTTGTTTCATTTAAACTCATTATCAGAAATCAGTCATGTATATGCAAGTGTAATTTTTTTCATGCTTCAGTTTTAAATATTTGAGGGGGAGGGAGGCATAAAATGAATATTGATAAATCTTCAATTTTACTTAGTTAGGGTTTAGAGTTTTTTAAAATGGTGTTTAACAAAAATGCTAAATTATGGCAACAAAAACTTTAACTGCACGTAATTAGCCTGAGACAAAAGAACCTTTCGAATGAAGAGACAGTAAAACATGTAATGCAAAGAATAACAGTAAGATATCTCACAATTGCTTTGAGACGACTCAATGCCTTTTAGTTAAAAAAAATGCCCTAAACTTGAAAAAAGTGCCCTTTTTTAAAAAACAGCACCCTGCCCTTTTTTAATCCTGGGGGAAGCTCTGATATGCCTCATGAGTAAACTAATTGAAATTAATAAAACCGCTTACCAGAGGACTGTTTTCGCAACGACCACGCGCGCGCGCGATGCATACTTTCATCACAAATCGTCGCTTTGGAAGAACAACGCTGCAACTCAAAAAAATCGAAAAATGACATTTTTATATCATTTTGTTCAGAAAAAATCGCTCTTTATGATGAACAAGGTTACAACTCAAAAGTATCAAAAATATCCGCAAGGGAGCAATTTTTGGAGAACACTGATGTAACTCAAACTACCTTCCCTCTTTTTAAAATTACGTCATTTGTTAAAATGCCATTGAAGTCAACCATGCTACATTAGAAAAGAGATTAAAATGCGGTTTTTTTAATGCTAGTTTCATTAAAATAGTCGCAATAGTTTTGAGCCCAAGCGCGATAGAAGTTTCTGAAAAGTTAAAAATTGCTCTCCTGAAAAATGGGCTTTTTTGAGTTGCAGCGTTATTCTTCCAAAGCGACGAAATGTGGTTTTAAAACTAAATCAAGTGCCGTTTCACCACCGCTCTCAGCAAATTCACTCTGATTACGTTAAACTTTATGCTAAAAATTATTTGCAAGAGTAATAGGGGCGATTCTCTGTAAACTCGTCATTTTTCACACGAAATCTGTCCGGGCACGGTTTTTTGAAATGTTCGTATAATTATAATACTATTGCTCAGAAAATGAATCCTTCACTTTGGTTTGAAAGAGGGCCAGTTAAAATTTGCACTTCCCAGAGGACTGTTTTCGCAACGACCCTGATGCATACTTTCATCACAAATGTGGCTCTTAAACTAAACAAAGTATCGTTTCAACACCGTTTTCGGCAATTTCAGCAAGTTCACACTGATTGCTTTAAACTTCATGTCAAGAAACATTTGCAAGAGTAACAGATTTTTTCTATTGGAGCTTTGAATTTGACTCAGGGGAGTGTTTAAAAAATCTCCGGACAGAATTTACATGACAATTTTAAGTTTTAGAAATATGTAATTAGACCTTATATCATGAAAAAAAATCTAGCCGCATTATTCTATTTTTAGATAATAATTGCCAAATTTATACAGTGTTGATAGGATTTTTGGAATATTACCTTGAAGTGTTAGACAATACGATTGGGACAGTCAGGGGACTATGTTTTTAGCACTTAGATAATTTCTAGAAAAAAAAATTAAAAATTAAATTGTTATCGCTCCAAATACAATTGGGCCACCGAGTATTGATGCTTTATACTTGTATTAAGAGCGATAATTATTTTATTACACTTTATTATTTTTAAAATACTCGGTCCGGACAGCAAATTACCAGTTTACAGAGAGAATCGCCCATAGATTTTTTCTTATGCAGCTTTAAATTCGTGGCAGGGGACTGTTTGAAAAACTCTGGACAGAACTTACATGACAATGTTAAGTTTTAGAAATACGTAATTAGACCGCATTTCAGACAAAAAATAGTTGCATTATTCTATTTTTAGATATTAATTGTCAAATTTATGTAGAGTTTAAATAGGTTTTTTCAAATATTACCTTTAAGTATTAGACTATGCAATTGTGATAGCCTGGGGAGTGTGATTTTAGGACTTAAATAATTTCTTGAAAAAAATGTAATTATTATCGCTCCATATACAATTGGGCATGCAAAGTATTAATGCTTTACTTGAATTAAGAGAAATAATTACTTCATTACACTATATTATTTTTAAAATACTTGGTCCGGAGAGCCGATTACGAGTTTACAGAGAAACGCCTATTAACAGTTTAAGAAATCGAAAAATATTTTTATAAACTCTTTCGATCAACATTGATAAAAAAAAAAGGTGTTCGATCCGAAAAGAACTACGTTTCCTATGCAAAAATAAGTGAATGCCGAGTTGTTTCCTTTCTTCGTAAAAAAGCACACATCTGCTAGATGTTTGCATCAAACTAATTTGTTTTCCCCAATTTTAATTTTTTGGTACATACTTTCAATAATTTACGAAAAAAGGGTAAATGTCCGTTATTTGAATTCCAAAGGCTAATAGAAAAATTACACGTGAAACTAATCATAACTCCGTATGCTTCAGTAATCAAGACTACTGTCTCAAATGGCCCACACCGTTAATTTACTGTATTTCATTTTTGCGTCAGTTGCTCATGATAGTCCTTTTGTATACTCCCCTAGCCTGGACACAAATACTAGTTTTTATACAAACATGTTCAAAAGTCAATCATGATGTTTTTTGCCATGTATTGCATTAACTCTCGTTGAAAGTACCACGAAGTTTAAACAAAAACTAATTTAAGATTTTAAACACTCTCCAATGTTCAACCCCTAGCTTTTAAATTACTTTTGTATTAAATTTCAAGGATGTGGGTGCTATGGGGTTTCCCAGGGGTGGAAAATCAAAATTTAATTTTAGGAGCAGTTTTAGAGCAAGTTAAATTGAATTATAGAGCAGCAATTTGATGTTTGGGAGCAGGTCCAAGTAACACTTTTAAAAGGTTAACATCCACTGTTTACATTATTTCTTACAAATACAATATATTCATATACACACCTACTTCAGACTCTTTTTATAATTTAAGAAATAAGGATACGATTTGAAAAAAAAATATCCGCAAGAGGAATCGGCACAAATCACATCCACGAGAAACGTATCTGAATGTTATGGAATTCAAAAGTTAGTAAATTATGCAAAACACCGCCAACTCGGCTATTTAGATCCATGGACTGCAGTTTCGTGCTTATTATGAACTCATCAGCGTGGAGTACGGAACAAGCCGAGTTGGACGCAAAAATCCTCTTATAAAGCAAAGAGAGCCAAAAAAGGCAGGAACATTTAGCCCTTGCTTAGGGGCGGTTACTCACTGCTTTATACTCGAAATCTGCCTCAAAAAATTTACGAGTTGTACCGTACCAAGTGCGGTCGCTCGCTGGTGTTCTAATTTCACATCAGCTACCAATTTTTTTCGGCTCTCTTTGCTTTGTAAGAGGATTTTTGCCTCCAACTCGGCTAGTTCCGTATTCCATGCTAATGAGTGCATAATAAGCACGAAACTACAGTCCATGGTCAGTAAAAAAAGGGTAACAAAAACCGAAATTGTAAACATGTACGAAACCGCTTGTTCAGGGTTCAGACAATTAATTACACGCTAAGAAAGAAACAAATTGAAGTACAATCGCTTCCTCTTTGCACCTCGGATTAATCCTAGGGATTATTTTATCATTCATTTTCAATTTTATGAATTTTCAGATTTTCAATTTATTTTCCTTCCAATCTTTAGTTTCAATGATTTTAATTACCCAGATTCCAGCTTAGAAAAGAAAATAATTTCTTGAAAAATGTACTTATGTTTTTTGATAAGTACGTTAATGATCTTAGTTAAACGTTTCCCTTCAAATGATTATATCAGTTCGCTTTGTGAAAGAAAAAAATAAAGGTATTTTATTTATTAATTAATATTTTCAGTTTAAAAGTGATTAGTCATAGCATCTTTATTGCGTACATTTTACTTCAAATTAAAGTTAGGTACTTATATTTTTAATATTATAGATGTTTACTAGTTCCAAATTATGCTTTTTTCAAGGAAGAAAAAAGAAGGGGGGGGGGCGATGGGTGTCAGTCAGCATCTTGAAGGGGGTGATGAGCTTGAAAAAGTTGGGAAACACCGACTCTAGATCCTACCCTTTTTTGCGAAAATACGTCCGCCATTTTCTACTGCTGTACAGACGCAGTCTCACGGAAAAAGGTAGGATCTAGAGCTTAAATTCGGATTTTGAGCGACTTTTTGGTGCTGTAGGGGGGTTTTAACGCTTTAAACTTTTAAAAATGAATGAAGAGTTACAAGTTAGATTAAAACTATAATTGTTCTTTGCTCACTAGATGCATAAAGACCGTGAAAGCCCAGCTTTAAAGTGGAAAATCATGTTTTTATGACTAACACGTAGAAAAAAAGCATTTATAAAAGGGTCATTCCACGTCAAGTGATCCAAAATCTGAGAAAAATTTTACCTTACATTTTTGTATTTCTTTCACATTTGGCTCATCAATTGTACCTCTTGAGGTAATCAAAAGTCTCAATTTTTGGATTTTTATCTCTATTATTTTTCCATTTATGAGACTTTGAACTTTGGAAAAACCTTCGTTTTTCCATGGACAAGGGTACATAAAAGGGACCATAACTCAGCACCAAATATAGATAGAACGATTTGGTAAATGGCATTTTAAAGTACGTTAGTTGCCGCTTAATATGATATGCAACATGACTAATTTGATAGAAATTTTCTTTTTCAAAAAATGAAATTTAAATTTCAAATTTAAATTTCTCGAAAAACATATAATGAATTTTTTTGAAAAAATCTCAAAAATTTTTGTGTATTTCATCTATGTTTGTACAAATTTTTAGATTGGGATCTCAATGGGATCATATTTTTTTGAATTTTTGAATAAACTGTATAGGAAAAAAATGATATTTTTTAGATTCTATTTATTTAAATATTAAGTTCTCTTGCTCGTGATGGTCTAAAAAGTAGTAAACAAACATGAATATGTTTAAAGTGAGCTGGCATGAGCTTATAGATTTGTCAGGTTCACCCCCTACCCCTTTCTTCCCCGCACAACCACTCTTTTTTAATTCAAAACTGTTCAAAATGTTTGAAAAAAACAAAACTCATTGATACAAAATGAATAGTAAACTTATTTAAAGTGGAGAAATGGGTTTCCTTATAACTAGACGAATTATCCCCCTCCCCACCCAAATATACCATTCACACTATACTAATATGACGTCTAACCTGGGGATTGAGTTGAGGATTATTTTCACCCTAGGTATATATATTGTTTTTCAGACGAAGTGTTTCTTTTCGATCCGAACTTCAAAGTGTACTTCCATTCAATACCTGAAATTTAACTTTATGATTCATTTCATCTTCTACTCCAGCACCAATCTTCAATTTTGAAGGGAGGAAATAAATGGGTCGCCCCAATATCATAGCAAACAGCAAAATAGCACTGTTTCGCCTTGTTCTCATCGTTTTTTCTATTCTTATCGCACAAAACTGAAAATAAATCAAAATATCAGATCATATGTCTATGTCCCCATAACTATCTTTCCACATTATCTAGTGTGCAGCTGTTATTTAATTTTTTTAATTGTTTGTGTTCTTTTTCATTTTGTTGTAAAGGAAAGTAATGCAGCAAGATATATATCTATATATATATATATTAAACAAACACTGCTTTTTTGAGCACAACCTCACACGTTGTTTAACTTCTTTACAGGCTTCTCCCCCCTTACCCTACCTTTCCAGTCCAAACTTATTTTTTTTATCATCCCGCCTAGCCCCATTTCAAAGCCTTAGTCTCTACTGATGTCTGGTAATGTTTCAGTTTGTTCTGTTTGTTACTCTTTCCTATTAGCTCATGAGCTTTGTCCAATAAGAGAAAGGAAAGGCAGTGATGGGGACTGACATATAACGTGACACTTTAATTTCTCTTCAGTTTTGTGTAAAAATAATGGGAAAACATTATGAGAACAAGGGGAAACAGTGCTATTTTGCTGTTTGCTATGATCTTGGGGCGACCCATTTATTCCCTTCCTTCAAAATTGAAGATTGGTGCTGGGGGAGGGGATGAAATGAACCATAAGTTTAAATTCAGATTTTGAATGGAAGTACACTTTGTGAAGCTCGGATTGAAAACGAAACACTTCGTCTGAAAAACAATATATACCTAGGGGAAAATAATCCTCAAATCAATCCCCAGGTGAGACGTCATATTAGTATAGCGTTAATGGTATATTTGGGTGGGGGAAAGGTTGTACTTTGCCTTGTTATAAGGAAGCCCATTTATTAACTTTAAACAAGTTTACTGTTCATTTTGTATCAAAGAAGCTTTTTTTCAGCATTTTAAACAGTTTGGGGGGAAAATGGTTGGGTCAGGAAGGAAGGGAGGGGAAGCTAACCAATCTACAAGTTAATGCTAGCTCACTTACCTAGAGTAAAAATAATAGTCAATTCAATCCCCAGGTTAGACGTCATAATAGTACAGCGTTAATGGTATATTTGGGTGGAGGAGGGGGATACTTCGTCTAGTTATAAGGAAATTTATTTACCAACTTTTAAAAAGTTTACTATTCATTTTGTATCAAAGAGTTTTTTTTTTTTAAAAACATTTTGAAGTTTTGAATTAAAAAAAGAGTGGTTGTGCGGGGGATGAAGGGGGGGAGGGGTTGAACCTGACAAATCTATAAGCTCATGCTAGCTCACTTTAAACATATTCATGTTTGTTCACTACTTTTTAGACCATCACAAGCAATAGAACTTAGTATTTAAATAAATAGAATCTAAAAAATGTCATTTTTTTCCTATACAGTTTTATTCAAAAATTCAAAAAAATATGATCCCATTGAGATCCCAATCTAAAAATTTGTACAAACATAGATGAAATACACAAGAATTTTTGAGAATTTTTTCAAAAAAATTCATTATATGTTTTTCGAGAAATTTAAATTTGAAATTTAAATTTCATTTTTTGAAAAAGAAAATTTTTATCAAATTAGTCATGTTGCATATCAGATTAAGCGGCAACTAACGTACTTTAAAATGCTATTTACCAAATAGTTCTATTTATATTTGGTGCCGAGTTATGGTCCCTTTTATGTACCCTTATCCATGGAAAAACGAGGGTTTTTCCAAAGTTCAAAGACTCATAAATGGAAAAATAATAGAGATAAAAATCCAAAAATTGAGACTTTTGATTACCTCAAGGGGTACAATTGATGAGCCAAATGTGAAAGAAATACAAAAATGTAAGGTAAAAAACGTTGGATCACTTGACATGGAATGACCCAAAAGCATAATATCTAAATTATTTCATTCTGTAAATGGAAAATAAATTTAAATAGTATATGTTTTGGTAAAAGAGTTAGTTTATACCACAAAAAACTCATCTAATAGAATGAGAATAATTAATTTTGCATTATGTAATGATTTTTTGGCGTCAAAATAAATAAGATTTTTCAGTCAACTTCGCAGCTCCATATCTCTAAAACTAGAACGATATCACTCATAAAATTTTTGCTACATATTTACTACTGTAAGAAGGTTATCCAGTTAAATTTTTGTAGATTTTAATCAGTCCCTTTTCATATATTAAATCTCAAAGTTACCATTTTTTCTCCAAAATGCCAAGTTTGACAAATTATATAAAAAAAAGGACTGTCTTCAAATGTTTCATACTACTTCTGGGAATAGTCCTTTGGTATGTGTATTCAAGAGGGAAAAAAGTAAGGGTGAGTCTTAATTCCTTCAACTAATATTTTTATGCCAAAAATGTAAAATTTCACACAAAAAATCTTATTTTTAAGTCAATTTTACACAAATTTGTTACCAATTATCAGAAAAATAACTGGTATAGAAATTTAGATCATTTTCTGCTCAATCAAGTGGTTTTTAAATTATTTTCATATATTTATGAATAAAAAT
>JAXGGA010017874.1:0-23296 GCA_038373865.1 Uloborus plumipes | reverse complement strand
TCCCTCTCCAACCTGCCTACCCGCGTTTCAAGAAATCAAATCGCCTTAATGACCTGTACTACTTCAGGTCGAAAAAAAAAAAGAATCATGTCAAATAAATCACTGAGGCGGCTCTAAAAATATAAAAGAAGGGGAAAATAGTCGGTTTTTCAAAAAATGACAAACTTTGAAGTTTAATATCTCGGCAACTTTGATAGCTGTAATAAAAACAAAAAAGCGTTTTAAAGATAATTTTATACTCTTTAATTCATTAATTGACATTTTTTCTCGCAAGTAAATAGTTTTTGAGATATAAAACGAAAACTGAAAAAACACCCATAAAACACCAGGTAGCTCTGCGAGCTCCCCCTTCACCACCGGGAACTTTTAGTATGTTCATCAGGAGACCTTCCTGTATCTTGTGGGCCAGTTTTTAAAATTGCATGATTTTTTTTTTTTTTTTTTTTTTTTTTTGTTTTTCCAAACCCTGTACAGTGAAATCTGTGTATAACGATACTCAAGGGAGCGAAAAAAAAATATCGTCATAGACAGATTATCATTATAGACAGTTTGAGCAATTTTTTTTTCAAATTCAAAAATATAGTTTACTAACTTTATATGACACGATATAAATATATGCATGAAAGAGACAATGGGCATTAGTTTATTTCATAAGAAATTACACAAAAACTTACACAATAAGAAAATACACACTATGTTCAGTTCATGTTCATCTATTTAAATTCTTTAAGAAAATTACATGAAAATAAAATTATTTTGGAAAAAAAATCTGTTAATTTTGTTTGCTTACTTTTTGATGTGAATGGCATTTGCCTACACATGAATTTCATTTCGCATCTAACGAGTTCAGATGCACGTCGGAAACATTTGGTAATCCCGCAATAAAATCCTGAAGAGTTAATTATGGAAGTGGCTTCCAGAGGAGAAATTTCAGGCTTGTTTTGAAGACAGCCAGCTTCCTCTTCATCATCAAAATTATTGTTGTAGAGAGGTTTTGTTAGAAAATAATTATCGTTGTACACAGGTTCAAAATGCATTGAGTAGATGATAAGTTGGCTGGGACCAAATCAAAATGTCGTAATAGGCAGGTTTATCGTTATGTACAGTATCGTTATACACAGGTTTCACTGTATTGACTAGACTATATGTTTAAGAGCAGCTGCAGTATCTAATTCATGGTTGTGCACATTGTAAATGTTTATAATCCAGGGATATTTTTCTACAAGAGGATCAGGATTCTTCGACTTTTTGAAGAATCTATCAAAATTAAAAGAAAAAAAAAAGTGCATTTTAGAAGCAGTTCATTTACTGCAGTTCCAAAGAACAATTCATAGAAATGCAGTTTTAAAATTATTTTACGTGCTGTATTAGCCTTTTGCTCGATGCTGCAGGCTCA
Organism: Uloborus plumipes; assembly: GCA_038373865.1. Lineage (NCBI taxonomy): Eukaryota > Metazoa > Arthropoda > Arachnida > Araneae > Uloboridae > Uloborus > Uloborus plumipes. Next base: position 21,900 of record JAXGGA010017874.1, on the reverse strand, counting down.
AGCTCTTCTAACCTGTAACATATATAGAATAAATAACTAAACTTATAGTGAAATGAAATTAGTTCTTAAGAAAACTAAGCAGTTAATTACTTTCAATACTGATCTAATTGATGATGCTTGATGCGGTTACAACGATCCTATTAATTACTTAAGACTTAAAAAAAGTGGAGGCACTCGCTCAACAGGTTTTTGCGGAAAGCAGGTTTTTGCGGATTATAGTAGGCTAATTTTTATATTACAAATTCCAAGTACACATTGAAAACACGTTTAGAACCCTTGAATTCAGAATGAATGTTCCAGTTGCCTGAATGACGCCTTGAGGAAACATTTGAAAATAAAATGGAGGCACATTTCAGAACAGATTGGGAACACATTTAGACACTTTTGTGAAATACCGCTTTCTTTCCTACAGATATAAGTTCAACACCTCTCTTTAACTACCAGTCTATAGAATCTCATGATATGATATTACTAGAAATTTTGTGGCATTGTTAATTTTATGAGAAGTTATGAAATGATTTAAATTCAAATCATGATACCAAAAAAAACAAAAAGAAAAAAGATAATATAAGTTCTTAAACTTTTTATTTCATTTGAATCCCTTTTACCCAATAACTGTTTTGCTGCATACGTAACAGCACCCCCCCCCCCCCCTTCTTCCCATCATTTTTTAAGGTATGCTTAGTTTTGATAATATGTTCAGAAGACAAAAGTGCGAGAAAGAAGGTGAGAAAAAATATAAATTAATAAACCTAATAAACCCCCATGTCTCACCTGTTGATTGCTGAATAAGAATGATCTGCTATTGCAGAAACTTCTCTTTCAGGCTCATCCGAAGTTACTGCAACATTTTTTCCTTGTTCCCACAATCTGTAAATAAATGTGAGAAATTCATAAAAACTAGTTTTTCACATTTAAACTTGTAACTTAGAAAGGCAGAGGGCGAAACGTACTATCTTATGGTACGAGGTAACTCTCAGGGTTTGTGATTTTTTTTAATTATTTTTTTAAAAATTACCATAAAAGAATACCAGATTGACCCTTGCGAAAAGGTGAAAAATTTTGAATCCAAAATAAGACTTTCCTATAGAATTGCCCATATAAATGTGATGTGTAGGCAGAGACGTCATTTCAAGTTTTTCCAGGGGGGGGGCAAAGGGTAGAAACACAATACAATTTCACCAGAAAACAACAAAAACCACGCCCACTTATATGTAAATACATTGATTTCTCAAAGTCAGTCCCCCAAAATGACGGGCCTGTGTGTAGGATGCCGCTTTTCAAGGAAAACAACATGAAAGTAGAACTACGCTACAGCTGGTAGGTAAAATAATTATACGGGGAGGGAGAGGGGGATTTCGTGTTCAAGTTTATTCAAAATTTAAGTCCACGAAATGATCTGTTTGAGTTACAGAAACAGTAAAATGTCTGAAAGTTTCTATTCTTACCTTAAAATTTTCTTCAGCACTGCTTCTTTTGCTAAAAAGCTTTCACCAGTACTCAAATTGGCTGCTACTGATGCAATTTTTTGAGCAACCGGTATGATTCTTCGGTATCTGGAGAAAGCTGTACTTGGGGCCGGCTTAACTTCCTCTTCAGCAGTGTCTAATTCTGTGAGATAAACGTCGGATTTGATGAACAAACGATGAGAAGTCAAATAATGGGCCGTTTTCCATCGTTGATCACAAATTTGAGCATCAAACAAATCGACGTTTAATTTTCTTCTCACAGAAAAGATGTGCCTGCATGGCAGCCGCATCGACCTATGCCAGGTGCACTCACACGACACAGTGCTGACTGCAAGAGGGTTTCCTTCACTGACGAAGCAGAAATTTCCTAATTCGTCAATGAATGTTTGCTTCGGCTCCTGTGAAGAAATCAATTGTTCTAGTAACCTCTTAAATGGGTAAGGCAGAAGCAACTTCTGATACGCTGCTTCTGCGCTTAGAGCAGGGAACTTCTGCGTGGGAACTTTTAGTACGCTGTTCGCTGCATATTGATTTCTTTCAGATCGAAGAGAATTAATGCATGCGAACAGCAACGAAAGAAAGTCATCCATGGTGCTGTAGCACTGCACCACGGATTTTATCTTTGCATTTAGGCTTTCAAGCCTATTATTAGTAACATTTAAAAAATTCCCGCTGCAGCACGCCATGTATGTCCATTCCTAAGAGTAATTAAGAAAAAAAGAAGGAAGAAAAATTAGGTGTAACATGGTAAAACATCTAAAACAATTCTTAATTATTCAAAGTCATATTATGAAAATATTAGTTTAAAATATTACTTTTCTTATTCCGTGCCAGTTATCGTCAAAGTATTTCATCACTCTTGCACAGGGCCGGATTAAGGGTGTCGTAGGCCCTAGGCACTCCAGCAATGTAGGCCCCGAAAAAAAAAATTTAATCTAGTTGACACAGCGGCAGCAGAAAGCTGCTTAGAAGCTGTAAATTTTTTTGAAATTTTGCAATCGCTCTACAATTTCTTTGCAGCGTCCCCTCAAAGATGGTCTAAACTAAGGTCTTTAGAAAGTAAAATGTCTGTAAAAAGACTTTCAGAGACCAGATGGTCAGCACGTTATGAGGCTGTAAAAACATTATGTGCCCATTATGATGATAAACGTGGTATTCTTACAAATATTTCAACTAGTGAAGGTATGAAACCTACAACAGTGATTGAGGCACAAATCTTATTCCATCAAATGAATACTTTGGAGATGGTATTACTCACAGTTATTTGGGAAGATCTACTGAAACACGTAGATATTGTAAATAAATCTCTTCAAGAACCTGGCATCGAGTTTAACACGATGGTGCGACTTTACGACAGTTTAATTCAATATTTATCTCACTGCAGAACTGAGGACACGTATAATAGCTATTATCTTAAGGCAAAAGCCCTTGCACCAGATTCAGAATTTAAAGAATCCGAATCTAGAGTTCGTAAGAGAAAACGACAGTTCGATGAAGGGCCAGATGAGACTCCCTCTCGCAGCGCCAAAGATTCCTTTAAGATAAATGTTCTTTTTATTGTTCTGGATGTGCTTTGCGCTGAAATGACAAAGAGACGCACTCTGCGTATACCGGCCTTGATGACACATTTAGTTTTCTTACGGATAATACACTGACCGAGGACATTATCAAGGTTAAGACTCAAGCTCTGGTAAAAATGTATCCGTCTGACTTAGAAGAAAACTTTGTTGATGAGTATTTGATTTTTTTCAAATTTGTGCCCCAAAACCACCACTATAACGGATCTCATCAAATTACAAATAAAGGATAAACTTGTGTCAAGTTTCCCAAATGTTAATATTGCATTGCGCATATACCTTTCGATATTGGGTTCGAATGAAGAAGGAGAAAGATCATTCTCCAAGTTGAAGCTTATAAAAAATTTTATGCGTTCAACTATGGGTCAAGAGAGAACTTCGTCACTGGGCCTTCTGTGTATTGAAAGTGATGTCGCTCGCGGCATTAATTTTGAAGATATAATACACGAATTCGCTGTGTCAAAATCCCGAAAAAAGGAGTTATTTTAGGATCTACTTAGTAAACCAAACGTTTTGTATTCGTATTTTTTGTGTGTTTGTATTTACATATATTATTTTGACCTTCACTATATAATATAAAAATGTTTATAAGTTTTTGGGGTATTTTTATTTCAATATATTTTTTTTCAAAGCCCTAAGACCTTTGATCTTCGTAGGCCCTTTGGCCTTCGTAGGCCCTAGGCACGTGCCTACTGTGCCTAATTGGTAATCTGGCCCTGCTCTTGCAGGAGCAATTTCTTTCAGATTTTCGTAAAGAAGAAAATAATTCTCCTCAGTGTGACTGTAAGAATTTTCATTTAATGAAGGCTCTTGGTACAAATTTTTAAAACCGCGAAATTTGCAATAGTCGTTTTTAGACCCCCGCCCTCTCCTGTTTTTGAGAAATACATATTATTCTCTCTCTAGTTTTCGCCACAGAAAAATTGTTACCAACAGAGGACTTATTTTCTCTCATCATAAAATTGCATTCCAAAAACCTGTATCCGAAATGTTTTCACCAAAAGCTTGCCGATTTTTAAAATCGTAGAACGTTATTTCAGAAGTAAGTTGAAGTGATAATCACGAAAAAAACGGCTGGAAAGAAGCGGAGAGAAAAGGTTTGTTTCTATCTCTTTTAAGTGGATAAGACCGGCCGATTTCAGACCAGTCTATTATACAGACTCCAGACCCCATATAATTAAATTCTATTCTGCCAGATAGATTTAAGCTAGCATCAGTGTATCCAACCGAAAATCTAACAAAGCAAAGTTGCACGTTTTGTATAGCTTGAGAGGGCGCAGTTTCCGTTGCTCGGGGTGTTAAACAAATTTCCATTTTTTTAAAATCTGTTTGGACTTGAATTTTTTTTTAATCGGTCAAAATGCCGCCCCCCTGACTGCTGCGCCGGTGGCAAGAGCCACTCCTGCCAACACCTAGCTACGACACTGATTCTACTTACTGTATTTACTCTCAACTATTCATTTTATTATTCGTAAATCAGAGTGTTGGACTCATTCCTATGAGCCTTACGTCCAAAAAATGTATACATAGTAACTTTTAACCAATAGCGAAAGAATCGCATGATACCAGGCACGTGCGGTGACCCAAGAGAGTGCCCAAGCAACTTCGATGTCCAATTTTTTTTTTCATAGTAGTACTTATATTTCGTAATATTTGTTAGTAGTATAAGTTTTTTGAGCTATGTGTGTTAATTCTAATAACAGTCAGTTTGAAAAGAATATTCTTTATATAGCAAACATAAATGACATACACAATAATACTGATCAATTAAAAATGCAAATTAAATACTCATTAAGAAAATATATAAACAATCAACTCAGTCTCAATGCGAACACTTCCGAAAGTAGCTAGAGAGATTGAAGCACGAATATGAGCAACAGATACATCGTGGTCCCTTATTGCTTTAGTTAAATTACTTAACTTATCATATCCTTTAGCAGTCCAAGAAGAGTTCCTGTCAGTACTAAAGAGCAAACAATTCCAACAGTACAGTTTGTTGTGTGACACACTGCCAGTAAGCCACTCACACCTTTCATGATTTGCAGTCTGAAAATGACGAGTTACAGTCTTTTGCTGCTGAATTAAATTTGGCAGTGTAGGTACCGGTCTTCTTTCAGAAATCAATCTTTTCTTTTCTGCAAATAATCTTCTAGAAAAGGGTACTTTAATCAAATCGGCGACAATATCCGACATCTTGAAATCCAGCGACAAAAACAAAAAATACTTCGTTTGAAACATTTTACTTTCACTCGAAAAATAGCAACTTTTAGAAATCTCACCAAGCATGGAACTGCCTGCTTGGTTTCGAAGGAGCTTCAGGCACTGCATAAGCTCCTTCGGAGGTCTCCTATCATTGGATAGGAGCCACGGCGACATTCGTTGGCATGACAACACCCCTTCAAACCTCCTTGTGCTAGGGTTCGACTCGCAGCAGGGATGGTCTTCTCTTTCTGTTGTATGTAGATAACGGTGCTCCAGGGGGATCCAGGGGAATCGTAGTTTAAGCGATTGTGAGAAAGTTGTCAAGCGACTTTTTAATGAATTTGAAACTTTGTTTCAGGAGAAAAGAAAGACAAGAGAAAATATACATTCATATTTCCTGTCTTTACTTATAAGCATAATAATGAGAGTTTTTTTTTTTTTTTTTTTTTGTGCCCATGCACTGCTTGGTTTGCTTGGGCAGACCGCACGTCACTGCATGATACATATAGTTACAGTCGCTTGGCAGATCTTCAATGAATAGTGTTTTGACTCTGTCTCACTTACAGAACGGCATTTTTCATTATTTTGACATTTCATTTAGATCTTTTAATTTTTTAAGCATAATGTTAGCCATGTATAAAATGAAAAACATTTATTGTGAGCAGAATCGATCTATATATATAAAAATGGCTGTATGTATGTATATATATATATATATATATATATTTTATTTATTTGTATATTGTTCCTTATACAAATCCACAGTTTTCGTCGGATTTTCATCAAACTTGGCACAGAAGTTCCTTGATGCACTAGAATTCGCATAGGCGGGGTTTTGAAATTTTAAAATAATTCAAAAAGTTGAAAATTCATTTTTTTTTTTTTTTTTTGTCTCAAAATGGCCGTTTTCCTTCAATTTGAATACATAGAGACAAAGAGCATAAGCTTTTAAGACAGACATAAGCCTTTAAGCACACAAAGACGAGAATGACGAGACGAGAGATTCGTTACGAGAATGAATTAAACAGGAGGGGAAAAGGCTGCACATGTTACATTTCTTTGAAAAAGTCTTTGTTTTCAAAAATAAATAAAATATTCAGAAGTTCTCGAACAGAAATGTCTCCGTATTTGAATAGTCTTTTATAATGTCAGGGAATTTTTTGAGTTTTTAGTAAAATATTCCTTTGCTTTGCCTCACATTTTAAATCAAGATTTTAAAGAAAGATAAAAGAAATTAAAAAAATTAATTAGTTAAAATAAATAAATAATTAATAAAAAAAATTGTATTATCAAATTCTTCTTTTCTTTTATTATAAATTAGACAAATGTCGCCAAAACATGGAGAAAATACAGTTGACAAAAAAAGTATTAGAACAATATGAAATTCGTACATTTTGAAGTAATAAAATGAATTTACACGAATAAAACAATTACATTAGGTAAAGTTTCTACAAAAATATCCCATTTTGTAACAAATAAAAGTTTGACGTGAATAGAACTTTTACAAAATTAAAATAACTAAATTTACATTGCAAAATAAGTATTAGAACAGAGTTTGCATGTTAAATCAAATAGATAAATAATTAATAATTAATTGAAATGCATATTTAATACTTGGTATGCAGTTCTTTAGCTGCAATTACTGCTTCTAAGTGTCTCGGCATGGATTCTACAAAATCATTTGTGACTTTTAAGGACATTTTGTTCCATGCCTCCTGTAAAGCCTCTTTTAAGCTTGATTTGTTTGTATCGAGTTTTTATAATTTTATTATCTAATAAATGCCATTGATGCTTTATAGGGCTCAGGTCTGGTGATTTTGGTGGAGCTATTTGTCTTCAAGGGCATTATATAATAACCACTCTTGGGTTTTTTTGGCAATGTGCTTTGGATCTTGATCCTGTTGAAAGACGAATGTAGTTTCCAGTTCTAATTTTCTGGCACTATTTTTCAAATGATGCCGTAATACATTGATGTATGATAGAGCTGTCCATTTCACATCAATGAAACGGATATTTCCATCCCTATTGTATGCCATTCATCCCCAAACCAAGATATAACCACCTCCATGCTTTAATGTTTTTAGTAACTTTTGGGGTTCTACAGCAGCACCCCTTTTTCTCCAAACAGTGATTATGTGCTTTGCTTTGAAAATTTCGAACGTACTTTCGTCGGAAAAAATAACACTTTTTCAGAAATCCATTGTTTTAATTTTATATTTTTTAGCTAACTCGAGTCGTTTTCTTCTGTTGATTTCTGAAATAAATGGTTTCTTCCTTGGCCGTCTTCCTTTTATACCTGCACTATGCAAAATATTTCTTACAACCTGAGGTGTTACAACCTTTCATGATATTGATTCAATATTAGCGGCTAACATCTTTGCACTTCCTGTTGGATTTTTTAGAGCCTCTTTGACCGCTTGGAGTCTTTCTCTTACACTCAGCTTGTTTAGTCTCCCTGGTCTTTCTTTGTTATTAACAACACCAGTCTCTTTTTTTTTTTTTTAAATAATGAGATGAACTGCACACAACGACAAATTCAACATTCTTGTAATTTTAAGGAATGTTTTTCCACTGTTATACAGATAAACTATTTGTTCTCTTTTCGCATTTGGAATCTCTATTGTTTTCAGAGAGAAGCCGAGAAAATTTCATATAAACGATTTTGAACAAAATGTCATCAATGAAAACAAGCTGCTTTTATGTGCCCTTGACGCATATGAGAGTAAAATTGAAAGTCTAGGCACATCACGTCGTAATTTGCATGTTTCGCTTTTTGTTCTAATACTTTTTTTGCAGTTCGAATTACGTTGTTTTGATTTTAAAAATACGGTATTTATTTTATGCTCATTTTATGGTTACGTATTGAATTATTTAAATAAATACTATGATCTATAAACTAATTTTGAGATTTATTTAATTTTATTACCTATAAAAGTACAAATTTCACATTGTTCTAATACTTTTTTTGCCAACTGTATAATTTATAAATTACTTGCATTCAATCTATATATATAAAGATGACGGGCTCTGTTTGTTTGTATGTATGTTTGTAACCGATGGCTAGGAGCCCCCACAGCACCTTCAGACCTGAAATTTGGCACAAAATGTGAACGTATCCCAGTAAACTGCACCTCGAATGCTGAATTCTAAATTTCGAATTAGTTATTTTTAAATTCATTAATTGGTCTCATTTTTGGTGTATCCGGTATAATTGAGGGGGAAAACATTCATCCACCCCCTAACATTATACATCGCTGGAAAGGGTTTTTTTTCCGAAAAAGAAAAGTTTTGGGACGTTTCTCACCTTTAATTAGAACAGGAAATATTAATTATTGAAATTTAGCCAATTTTCAAGGCTTAACTGCATACGCAAAACTGAAACACTAGATCCATTTTCCAGACAAACTGCTCTTTCGTACCTGAAGTTACATAGTGGTTTAAATTTGTGTATAGAGAGCCAAATTTAGTAAATTTGCGAGCCTTGAGAGCCTCGAAAATTCACTAAATTTGAATAATTAATATATCCTGTAACTTACTTAACTTAATGTCTTTTTGATTTATTTGGTGAATTGTTAAAAATTTTAACAAGACTTTTGGTGAAATTTAAAAGGTTGTGGATTACATTTGAATTAAAGAATGTAATAATTTTACTTCAGATGGTTGGAGTGCATTTAAATTTATTCAGTTGACTTGCTTTACATTTATTGCACGGGCATCGCCGTGCGGGTACTGCTAGAAACTTATAAAAGTGCATTTTGAGTTTAGGAGTCACATATTGTATGGTCCTTAAAGTAAATTTAAGAGCCAATATTTTGAAAATCAGACAAAAAAGGGAAATTTTGGCAGTGACATTTTTTGATTTTCCTCATTTTTTAATTTGTGAAAGTAGGTCATGAGAAGTGAACATTCTGAAATTTATATCTTCCCAAAAAATTTCATTTGTTCGGTAAATATTCCCAAAGTTTGATATTTTGCTGCGCTTTTTTATTAATATAACTGAAAGACGCATTTGAGTGCGCTGTAGTTTTTTACGAAAACACAACCTCAAGGTTATGTTTACATTCATTGATTATACAGTGTCGGGTTATGAGGACCCCATAGTTATTTGGGTTGGGGGTTGTTGCTTTCTTTTGTTAAGCGGCCGCAAAGTATGGTTTTCAGTCCATTTTTGCTCAACTTTAAATTTGCGTTATTTCCCCCAAAAAGCAACCCTTCCGAAATTTTTTTAACATATAATGAAAATGTATACTATGAAGAGATAATGAGGTTCGAAAAGTGTTTAATGTTTCATTGCTTTGAAGAGAAAAAGACTTTTATATTTTTCAAATTTTCAAAATTTGTGATTTTTTGATCGCATTTAACTCAAAACAGCATCCCTAAAAAAATAACTTTTATGGATTATGGAACTTACAGATGTGTAGTAAAAAAGAAAGTTAGTTTAGTTCAGTGTTTCCAAATCTTTTTGAGCTCATCGCCACCTTCAAGACGCTGACTGACACCTATATCCCCGTATTCCTCTTTTATCCTCGACAAAAACTAAATTGCTGAAAGCAAAAAGTTCTTCAATTCCTTGAAAGCGTAAACCACCGCTGGCTTCCCGACTGGAAAAAAAAATTGATGGAACTTGCATTTTCCTTTTTGCACTTACTACGATGTCCCCAATCTTCAATGAATGGATAGGGTTGCTCGGTGAGAGTTGTCGGGTTGCTTTGTGCATGCAAAGAGTTACACTACACTCTTAAAACTGTGCCTCTGAAATAAGCGGCACATTTTGAATTTTTGTGCCTCTGAAAATTAAGAGGCACATTTAAAATGAAAGGCACCGTTTGTGCCTCTGAAATTAAAAGGCACATACCGTGCCTTTGATTTTAGATTTTGGTGCCTTATATTTGAAAACGTTTGTGCCTCTGATTTTAGATTTCAGTGCCTTATATTTGCAAACGCCTGTGCCTCTGATTTTTGATTTCAGTGCCTTATACATTTAAAAGGATTTGTGCCACTTATAGGTTTATAATAATAATAATGGTTTATTAGGGGAATTTCAACGTCAGTTTATAGTAACTTCTTAATTTTTTACCCCAGTGCTTGCATGTTTTAAACTTTTTTTTAGGTTTTAATTCTTCATGACACATTAATTAGATATATCAAAACAAAATGTTTCCCAAAGAATATAAAAATCTTGTGCATAATACTTTATTTCAAACATTTTCTGATTTAATTGTTGTATAAGCTCTTATTTTCGCTAATCTTGTCAGCAGAACCGAAAATTGGACAAGATAAGAAAAAAAAATGCTATTAAGCTTAAGTTTTTGCCATTGTAGGTCATAGCAAAAATAAGTACTTCATACCAAATTGTCAGTTTGATCCTGAAACAAAGATAGGTGAGCATTAAAAGAAAAACTTTGTGTTGCTTTCTTTATTATTGTGATGTATTTTAAAAAATTTATTTTTCAAAACAAATGCTGTCTGAAGTGAAAATCTCAAACACATGTTATTTGTTATAAAAATCATAACGTTATTTTTCTTTTCTTTTAATTAATGTTTAATAAGATTAAAAAATGCATTATGTGTAGCAAGTTGAAAAAAATGGTATGAATCACATGACAAAAAAAAAAAAAAAAATCATCTTCAAAAAGAACTCACTTGTACCCATACTAGACTTTTATTATTTATGAAGCCCCATGAAAATGATTTTTTAAAAATCGAGAACTATCCCTCAAATGTGATTTTTGCAATAAAGGTGACATAATTTCTCAAACAAATTCTTGCAGTGGTTTGTAAAATTTATAACATAGTCAACAAGTTTTAATGAAATTTGACTAACTAAACTCTGTTTAGTTTCTTCATTACCAATCTATTTTACTTATCCATGTTCTGAAAAATGATTCAAAATGTTACTTTGAGCACACATTAAATAGTCGTTACCAAGTTTCAAAGCTAGTAATTTTGCATTTTTAATTTTTAAGAAATTATGTACAAGGCAAAATGCAAACAAAATTGGTATTCTATATTATTTAAATTCATTAATTTACAAGAACATAAAACATTTTTTTTTTCATCTATTTTTATCTTACACATTTTTTGTTTGACAAAGCAATTAAAATAAAACCAAAAAGGCTTTGCCCCTTGATAGCCAATCCAACAGCATGCAAATAATATAAAAGGCTACAAAGAAAAGTAAATAAAGAAGGACAGATAAACCATAACTTTTTTTATTGATCTCTCATTGACACAATATTTTTGATACCTTTACAAAATGCATTGTAGAAAATTGTTTTGGGAATTTATCATTTCTCACAACAACGTTCTGCATGATACCCAGAAATTGTCCATATGAGGAGGGGAAATTCAAGTTGAGGATGAAATATATCCCCAACAACAAAATGGAAGCCTTTTCCAGAGAGCAATTTTTCTCTAAAGGTATAAGTTGGTGGCCTGTCATCAAAATCTTCTCAGCTCCAAAGAAAAGACTAGGCCCTGGTCGCGTCACTTTAGAGCTGTATTCACCCTACATAGGAAGATATAAAAAATAGCTAAAGTATTTAATAATTTCTATAGAATATTTTTAATAAGCAAACCTTAAAATGGTAACAATAAATAAATAAGTAAAAAATAAGTAAAAAACAAATGACTGATGCCAGCCTGGTAACAAAGCAATAATTGAGTCTGGAGAAGTAAAATGGATGTAAGCGAACTTTCTAAAGTTTAAGCAAAAACTTACAAAGTTTAAATTGTATAGATAGGTTTTCATTACAAAAGTGATGCTGTATTAATAGCACAATCTATGATTCAAATTATCCGAAAACAGTAACAATGTACACGTCCTTTTAAAACAGAAGAGTTTCTCCAGTAATGAATCTAGGGAGAGCAGTTTTTGGGAAAAGGCTAATTAATTTTGCCAAGTGTGATTAAAATTTATAAATTTACATGTTTTTTAAATACAAGTTGAATTTTAGCTCACGAAATAATTAATTCAAATTTGACTAGACTGCAGCAATATAATTGCATTTCTTTAAAAATGGATACAACTTTCTCATTTTGCAATTAACTCTTAATTTCTACTAAACTTAACGCCATTTGCACACAACTTGAAAAATACCATTGTCACTGCATTCCAGGTTGCTCTCTTTGGCATCATAAGCTTTTCCAGCTCCAATATTGAAGCAGGCACTGAAAATTCAGAAGCCATTTTGTTTAACGCGTCCATCAACTTCTGGACCATTTCAGGCATTGAGGAGCCTAACCTTAACTCAACTTCCGTTTCCAGCTGAAAGAAATTTCATAATAAGATTTCAGTTATTGTAACGTGATAATTGCATAGTACAAGCAATAACATACTTTTTTATACACATTTTACAACACTAACTTACACATTTTTGTGTCAGTAGAAACGTTGGGAGTTCCGACAAGACGTCTTTACTTCGAATTTCGTAAGATGTTTGAAGAAGTTCCTGTATCCTCCCTGTATTTATTTGGCTTTTCAGTGCCTCTGCTGTGACTGACTGAAATGTACGAATTGAAAACTTAGTTATACAAGCTTGCATTAAAAATCCTAGGGAAAAAATAAGTACTTGGAGAAAATTAGTAAGAAGAATGAGATACTGGTCAACAGATAGTTCACTCTCACATAGATGTTCGTAGAACATAGTATATTACTTGGAACCAGGGTTGAGGTTTTGGACAGGACTGCATTGTGTACTTCACTGGTCCAAAACTATATTAAACTCTTCAAAAGTGTTTTAAATTGTCCAAAAGTATGCTTAAGCCAAAAGAATCTAATATAATCAATATGTATTTACTGCAATTAATGTATAAATACAAATATGAATAACATTTGCAAATTGATAGTTAAAAAAAAGAAATTCTTGGGTAGATTTATGGTTATTTACTGTCAATGTACTATAATTATTTCACCATTACTGATAGTAACTGCTTTTTGATATTTGCTCAAAATTAGTTTAGATTTTACTTTAGTTTTGGATACTTTTGGACAGTTTTAGATACAAGAGTTCTAGACAGAACGGTTTAAACCAGGGTATTTACCATGGTTTTAGCTATAGTGTCCAAAACCTTGCCAACCCTGGTCCTGAACCATTTTTGCTTTTTTTTCTCAAACAGCACAAAAAAGTTAATTCAACTATACAAATCATTGTCAGTTGTTACAATCATTATTATTTCAAATTATGTAGTCTTTTGAGCAAAGGAGAGTCAGAGAGGACTTGATCCAGTAGTTTATTTATCAAGATGAAGAATGTTAACACTTTACCGACCGGTAGCGATTCGAACATCCTATGCCCTTTCACCGCCCGCTCAGCTGCAGATCGTCCAAGACACCGACTCGGTTTTGGCCTAGACTGACGCGCGGGGATATATGTGCATTTCTTAAACTCTGGTAAAATTGTACGCTTCGTGTTATTGTAGGGTAACAAAATTTAATAAAATCTTGTACTTTTAACATTTTATTTTTAACATCTTGTACTTTTAACATTTTGGCCCGGTCGGTAAGCGCCGGAGAGCAAACGTCGAATAATCAGCGCCCGGTCGGTAAGCGCTGGGAACAAAACGTCGATTAATCGACGCCCGGTCGGTAAAGTGTTAATGAATAATGAGTTAAATTTTTGTTGGGAAAGCAGGACAAGGAGTCATTATTTGAAGCTACTTAAATCTCAGGCTAACCTGGAGAAATTACTACTTTAGTCGGGTTATGAGCACCTGTAATAGCTTACCGAAAGAGGCTCTAATGAGGAGGGGAATAGTCTTAAGAGGGCTATTGGTTTTCACTGGAGGCTATAAATTGACTAGAAATAGCCTAGCTGATGGACCAAGAGCCTGCTGCTGGTTGTCACTATTGTATTTGTATTTATTTTGTTTCCTCTTTTTTTAGTATGTTATATTTTTAATACAAACCAGGGTTTAAGCTGAGTTCAAAAGTTCTTTACAAAAATAGCTAAAATGGGAGTAAAAACATTAGCAAATTGCTAAAATTTATGAGGCTAATGAATAAGATAATGTCGATACGTTCTATAAGGTTTTTCGCAAAAAAGCGAAAATGCCTCTCTTCATGTTCGCAATTTGGAAAAATTTTTCGCATTTTGCGAAAAATGCGACCACAGTGGAAACCCTGCCACAAACTATAATTAATATTTTTATGCCAGTGATTTTATAGTTCAAGCAAAATAATTTTAATTCTTTTTAATCAGTAGCATCTGTTGCACAATTGTGCAACTTTTCAAAAATGTAATGGGCTAATTATTGTAGAAACAGCTAGTTTTAATTGCTTTATTACTTTAAATTGCTAATGAAAAAATATTTGGTAGTTTTGAAATAAAATTTTTTGTCTGCTTACTATGAATTTTCTGACTATATATCAATCTCTCATCGCTCAAAACGGCTTTAAGTAAATACTACAGGTGAACTGAAACAAAAATATCACCTTTAATTCAGAAAGAGCATCTTCAGGAGACACTTCAATTTCCCTACTTGGGGCCTCTACAGACGGAATGCTTTTAAGTTCTGTAGCCTTTTGGCGCAAACGTTGCATCTTCCTTCTGTGGCTGAGACGCTTTATGAAAACAGTCTGAAAAATTTACAAGCAGATCTCTAAAATGTGCAGTTTGCATTATTAGTGTTACAAATCACAGAATTTCAGCAAATATAAATATGTATTCGATAAAACTGTAATTTACATAAACTTGAGCGTTTTCTTTCGGCTTCTTCTGCTGCCTCTCACTGGGCACATCCCACAACATGTTGGGATATTTCTCAGCTAATGCTTTTCCTAAATCTCTATATCGCCAACGCCGGGTGCTGGTACTACCACTGCATATTATATTTTCATGACTAAGAGTAAAGCAAATAATTAACCCTATTTCAAGAAAATTAAGCTAATTATACACAACTCAGGTTGAGATAAAACAGGGATAATCAACTTACTTG
The DNA here is from genome assembly GCA_038373865.1 of Uloborus plumipes. Lineage (NCBI taxonomy): Eukaryota > Metazoa > Arthropoda > Arachnida > Araneae > Uloboridae > Uloborus > Uloborus plumipes. The sequence continues at coordinate 6,716 of JAXGGA010017874.1, read as the reverse complement.
AGAAATGTTATCAATTCGTCTTTTAAGATAGAGGTGAGCTGAGAATGGTCTTTTTTCGATAAAATATCGCCATTCAGCAAAGGCTGCAAAACATTAGAAAATTTGGGCAGTTCCACTTTATTGCCACCTGAATTTTCTTTTTTTTCTGACTTTAATGGAGGATTGTTGACCTGCGCTTCATCTATCTCCATTGGATAAATGTCGACCTGCGCTTCATCTGTCTCCACTATCTCAAAAATTAGGTCCTGCGGTAAGAAAATAAGTTTACAAAAAACACTAATTTGCAAATTTCTTGTAATAAAATTTATTATTGCCATATGTTTACAGATGATGCATAAAAAAACTTGCAAAGATTCTAATTTAAAATATCTTATTATTAACACATGAAAAATTATTTTACAAATTACAAGAAAGATTTCAATGAACATTGTGAGCATTGGAAACTTTTGGATTGTTCCATAAATATTGGCCGTCATCGAACATGCTTCATAACTAACGAAATAGCCACTATTGGTCAAAATACTTTTATCAATGAAATCTGAGAGTAAATATGCCACTGTAGCAGAAGTATGTTCCACATTAGTTGAAAAAATATTGAATTCTCTGAATCACCGCATCCTTACTCAGAAATATTAATGGTCTGACCCTCTGGAAAAATTCATAACGGCCACTCCATCAGAGATGAGAATCTTCTGTAGAAGGATGCTAGGTTTGGGCATCCGTTTTGCTAGTCCCTTTTATGCAGTTACTGTATTTTACGCTTGTGATAATCCTAAAGTATGCATATTTCATCTACAATGAGGATGTGACCCAAAAATGGGTTAGTAATGATTTGCATGCCTTCAGACAGTTGAACACTTTCCCACTCAAATAGTTGATGTGGTATTCATGCTTTCCGCAGCCTTTTCACCATGTCCATTGCCGCCCAATATAAAGACACACTGTGGCTGTGTTGATTAATTGTCCACTATTCATTTATATTCATATCATGTAAATATATGTTACACTTTTATCTTTTTCATTTTGTACATTGTAAAAAACATCTTTATATTGGGCGGCAATGGACATGGTGAAAAGGCTGAAAGCATGAATACCACATCAACTAATTGAGTGGGAAAGTGTCCACTGTCTGAAGGCATGCAAATCATTACTAACCCATTTTTGGGTCACATCCTCATTGTAGATGAAATATGCATACTTTAGGATTATCACAAGCGTAAAATACAGTAACTGCATAAAAGGGACTAGCAAAACGGATGCCCAAACCTAGCATCCTTCTACAGAAGATTCTCATCTCTGATGGAGTGGCCGTTATGAATTTTTCCAGAGGGTCAGACCATTAATATTTCTGAGTAAGGATGCGGTGATTCAGAGAATTCAATATTTTTTCAACTAATGTGGAACATACTTCTGCTACAGTGGCATATTTACTCTCAGATTTCATTGATAAAAGTATTTTGACCAATAGTGGCTATTTCGTTAGTTATGAAGCATGTTCGATGACGGCCAATATTTATGGAACAATCCAAAAGTTTCCAATGCTCACAATGTTCATTGAAATCTTTCTTGTAATTTGTAAAATAATTTTTCATGTGTTAATAATAAGATATTTTAAATTAGAATCTTTGCAAGTTTTTTTATGCATCATCTGTAAACATATGGCAATAATAAATTTTATTACAAGAAATTTGCAAATTAGTGTTTTTTGTAAACTTATTTTCTTACCGCAGGACCTAATTTTTGAGATAGTGGAGACAGATGAAGCGCAGGTCGACATTTATCCAATGGAGATAGATGAAGCGCAGGTCGACAATCCTCCATTAAAGTCAGAAAAAAAAGAAAATTCAGGTGGCAATAAAGTGGAACTGCCCAAATTTTCTAATGTTTTGCAGCCTTTGCTGAATGGCGATATTTTATCGAAAAAAGACCATTCTCAGCTCACCTCTATCTTAAAAGACGAATTGATAACATTTCTCAAGTAAGTTGATTATCCCTGTTTTATCTCAACCTGAGTTGTGTATAATTAGCTTAATTTTCTTGAAATAGGGTTAATTATTTGCTTTACTCTTAGTCATGAAAATATAATATGCAGTGGTAGTACCAGCACCCGGCGTTGGCGATATAGAGATTTAGGAAAAGCATTAGCTGAGAAATATCCCAACATGTTGTGGGATGTGCCCAGTGAGAGGCAGCAGAAGAAGCCGAAAGAAAACGCTCAAGTTTATGTAAATTACAGTTTTATCGAATACATATTTATATTTGCTGAAATTCTGTGATTTGTAACACTAATAATGCAAACTGCACATTTTAGAGATCTGCTTGTAAATTTTTCAGACTGTTTTCATAAAGCGTCTCAGCCACAGAAGGAAGATGCAACGTTTGCGCCAAAAGGCTACAGAACTTAAAAGCATTCCGTCTGTAGAGGCCCCAAGTAGGGAAATTGAAGTGTCTCCTGAAGATGCTCTGTCTGAATTAAAGGTGATATTTTTGTTTCAGTTCACCTGTAGTATTTTACTTAAAGCCGTTTTGAGCGATGAGAGATTGATATATAGTCAGAAAATTCATAGTAAGCAGACGAAAAATTTTATTTCAAAACTACCAAATATTTTTTCATTAGCAATTTAAAGCAACAAAGCAATTAAAACTAGCTGTTTCTACAATAATTAGCCCATTGCATTTCTGAAAGGTAGCAGTTGGTGAAGCAAGATGTTACTGATTAAAAATAATTAAAATAATTTTGCTTGAACTATAAAATCACTGGCATAAAAAATATTAATACCAGTTTGTGGCAGGGTTTCCACTGTGGTCGCATTTTTCACAAAATGCAAAAAAACTTTCCAAATTGCGAACATGAAGAGAGGCATTTTTGCTTTTTTGCGAAACACCTTATAGAACGTATCGACATCAACTTATTCCTTAGCCTTATAAATTTTAGCAATTTGCCAATGTTTTTGCTCCCATTTTAGCTATTTTCGTAAAGAACTTTTGAACTCAGCTAAACCCTGGATTGTATTAAAAATATAACATACTAAACAAAGAGGAAACAAAATGAATACAAATACAATTGTGACAACTAGCAGCAAGCTCTTGGTCCATCAGCTAGGCTATTCCTAGTCAATTTATAGCCTCCAGTGAAAACCAATAGCCCTCTTAAGACTATTCCCCTTCTCATTACAGCCTCTTCCGGTAAGCTAATAAAGGTGTTCACAACCCGACTAAAGTAGTAATTTTTCCTAACCTCCAGGTTAGCCTGAGATTTAAGTAGTTTATAATAATGACTCCTTGTCCTGCTTTCCCAACAAAAATTTAACTCACTAACATTCTTCATCTTGATAAATAAACAACTGGATCAAGTCCCCTCTGACTCTCTTTTGCTCAAAATACTACATAATTTGAAATAATAATGATTGTAACAACTGACAATGATTTGTATTAACTTTATTGTGCTGTTTGAGAAAAAATAGCAAAAATGGTTCAGGACCAGAGTTTGCAAGGTTTTGGACACTGCAGCTAAAACCATGGTAAATACCCTGGTTTAAACCGTTCTGTCTAAAACTCTTGTATCTAAAACTGAAGTAAAATCCAAACTAATTATGAGCAAATATCAAAAAGCAGTTACTATCAGTAATGGAGAAATAATTATAGTGTATTGACAGTAAATAACCATAAATCTACCCAAGAATTTCTTTTTTTTAATTATCAATTTGCAAATGTCATTCAAATTTTATTTATACATTAAATTCAGTAAATACATATTGATTATATTAGATTCTTTTAGCTTAAGCATACTTTTGAACAATGTAAAACACTTTTGAAGAGTTTAATATAGTTTTGGACCAGTGAAGTTCACTAGTTCTGTCCAAAACCTCAACCCTGTTTCCAAGTAATAAACTATGTTCTACGAACATCTGTGTGAGAGTGAACCATCTGTTGACCAGTATTTCATTCTTCTTACTAATTTTCTCCAAGTACATATTTTTTCCCTAGGATTTTTAATGCAAGTTTGTATAACTAAGTTTTCAATTCGTACATTTCAGTCAGTCACAGCAGAGGCATTGAAAAGCGACATAAATACAGGGAGAATACAGGAACTTTTTAAAAAATCTTATGAAATTCGCAGTAAAGACGTCCTGTCGGAACTCCCAACGTTTCTACTGACACAAAAATGTGTAAGTTAGTGTTGTAAAAAGTGTATAAAAGCGTATGTTGTTGCTTGTACTATACAATTATCACGTTACAATACTGAAACCTTATTATGAAATTTCTTTCAGCTGGAAACGGAAGTTGAATAATGGTTAGGCTTCTCAATGCCTGAAATGGTCCAGAAGTTGATGGACGCATTGGAAAAAATGGATTCTGAATTTTCAGTGCCTATTTCAATATTGGAGCTGGAAAAGCTCATGATGCAAAAAAGAGCAACCAGGAGTCCAGTAACAATGGTATTTTTCAAATTGTGTGCAAGTGGCGTTAAGTTTAGTAGAAATTAAGAGTTAATTGCAAAATGCGAAAGTTGTATCCATTTTTTAAAAATGCAATTCTATTGCTGCAGTCTAGTTAAATTTGAATTAACTATTTCGTGAGCTAAAATTCAACTTGGGTTGAAAACCCATGTAAATTTATAAATTTTAATCACACTTGGCAACATGAATTAGCCCTTTCCCAAAAACTGCTTTCCCTAGATTCATAACTGGAGAAACTCTATTCTGTTTTAGAAGGACGTGTACATTGTTACTGTTTTCAGATAATTTGAATCATAGATTGTGCTACTAATTCAGCATCACTTTTGTAATGAAAACCTACCTATCCAATTTAAACTTTGTAAGTTTTTGCTTAAAATTTAAAAAAGTCCGCTTACATCCATTTTGCTTCTCCAGACTCAATTATTGCTTTGTTACCAGGCTGGCATCAATCATTTGTTCTTTACTTATTATTTACTTATTTATTGTTACCAGTTTAAGGTTTACTTATGAAAAATATTCTATAGAAATTTTTAAATACTTCAGCTATTTGTTATATCTTCCTATGTTTATGTAGGGTGAATACAGCTCTGATGTAAAGCGACCAGGGCCAAGTCTTTTCTTTGGAACTGAAAAGATTTTAATGACAGGCCACCAACTTTTACATTAAGAGAAAAATTGCTCTGTGGAAAAGGCTTGCATTTTGTTGTTGGGGATTTAGTTTATCCTCAACTTGAAATTCCCCTCCTCATATGGACAATTTCTGGACATAATGCAGAACATTGTTGTGAAAAATGAAAAGTTCCCTAAACAATTTTCCACAATGCACTTTGTACAGACGTCAAAAAAATTGTGTCAATAAGGGATTAATAAAAAAAAATAGTTATGGTTTATCTGTCATTCTTTATTTACTTTTCTTTCTAGCCTTTTATATTATTTGCATGCTGTTGGATTGGCTATCAAGGGGCAAAGCCTTAATGGTTTTCTTTTAATTGTTTTGTCAAACAAAAAAAAAATGTGTAAGATAAAAATAGATGAAAAAAAAATTATTTTATGTTCTTGTAAATTAATGAATTTAAATATTATAGAATACCATTTTTATTTGCATTTTACCTTGTACATATTTTTTTTAAATTAAAAATGCAAAATTACTAGCTTTGAAACTTGCTAACGACTATTTAACGTGTGCTCAAAGTTACATTTTGAAACATTTTTCAGAACATAGATAAGTAAAATAGATTCGTAATGAAGAAACTAAACAGTATTTAGTTCAAATTTCATTAAAACTTGTTGACTAGCTTATCAATTTTACAAACCACTGCAAGAATTTGTTTGAGAAATTATGTCACCTTTATTGCAAAAATCACATTTGAGAGATAGTTCTTGCTTTTTAAAAATTCAATTTCATGGCTTCATAAATAATGAAAGTCTAGTATGAGTTCTTTTTGAATATGTTTTTTTTAGTCATGTGATTCTCACCATTTTTTTTCAAGTTGCAACACAAAATGCATTTTTTAATCTTGTTAAACATCAGTTAAAATAAAAGAAAATTAACGTTATAATTTTTATAACAAATAACATTTGTTTGAGATTTTCACTCCAGACAGCATTTGTTTTGAAAAATAGACTTTTTAAAAAACATCACAATAATAAAGAAAGCAACACAAGTTTTTCTTTTAATTCTCACCTACCTTTGTTTCAGGATCAAACTGACAATTTGTTAAGAAGAACTTATTTTTGCTATGTCATACAAGGGCAAAAACTATTGCTTAATAGCATTTTTTTTCTTATCTTGTCCAACTTTCGGTTCTGCTGACAAGATTATCGAAAATAAGAGCTTATACAACAATCAACTCAGAAAATGTTTGAAATAAAGTATTATGCACAAGATTTTTAGATTCTTTGGGAAACATTTTGTTTTGATATATCTAATTAATGTGTCATGAAGAATTAAAACCTAAAAAAAAGTTTAAAACATGCAAGCACTGGGGTAAAAAATTAAGAAGTTACTATAAACTAACGTTGAAATTTCCCTTAATAAACCATTATTATTATTATAAACCTATAAGAGGTACAAATCCTTTTAAATGTAAGGCACTGAAATCAAAAATTAGAGGCACAGACGTTTTCAAATATAAGGCACTGAAATCTAAAATCAAAGGCACGGTATGTGCCTTTTAATTTCAGAGGCACAAACGGTGCCTTTCATTTTAAATGTGCCTCTTATTTTTCATGAGGCACAAAATTCAAAATGTGTCC
>JAXGGA010017873.1:0-23296 GCA_038373865.1 Uloborus plumipes | reverse complement strand
ATTAGGGGAGACTGGGTACGGTTGTGACAATTTTCATTTGCTCCCCCATAGATCCCTTAGCAATGAATGTGAGCTGGTTTAAAGTTGTTTTTATGTTAAAGTGTTTATTTGCCTGCTTATAAACACTAAAATTTTCTCCCTAAGTACAATAGTTAACTCACAGGACCAAACTAAAAAAAAAAGGAAAAAATGTCACAACCGACCCCACCCCAGGGGCGGTTGTGACAGTGCTTGGGGTCAGTTGTGACAAGTTCAAAAATACAGCAAAACAGTCTAGATCACTTTTAATTTCAAGTAATATTAAACGTAATTCAACATAACCTTCATCTGGGAAAGTTTCACATTTAACAATGTGTCTCGTTCAGTTGAAGTAGCCTTATACCAAGTTTTATAAAAATATCAGGTTTCTGGAATTTCGTAACGTCTGTTTTGGCAACATTATGCACATCCTGTGGGTCATAACAGTGTCTGTTCATAACAATTCTCAAGTAAAAAGATTTCACATTTATTTGTTTTATTGAAGCTTGTTACTCTTGAAAGGCTAGTTGCATGAGCTACGCAAACAAACGTGAAACATTTCTATTCATAAATGCACGGAACCATTTCTCAGTAGCCATTTTACTCTCATATCTGCTTTCATCGTATATGTAAGCTCAAAAGCACTTTATTATGAGCAATATAGCCTATGCACACGTTGTTTTCATTGTGACAGCGCCGGCCGGCTCCATCGCGTTTGCGAATGAATGTTTCGTAGCAAAGACTTACGATTAACGTTGCATTTCCAAAGCTGTCAGAAAGAAAAAAAAAGTTTCACTTTTTTATAAGCTTCTTTATATTTCATTAGGTCACACTGCCCTATTTCTGTCTTCTCCAAGCGTATTATGGGCATCAAATATGATAAAAACATGTTTTACTTGTGTCACAACCATCCCCACGCAATTTGTCACAACCGACCCCATCCCACTACTTTTGAAAGCAGCAATCGCCATGGCAATACAAAATAGCCTACATAAAAAGTAATCACTGCTATTTCACTATTAAGGTTCACTACTAACGGGAAGAAAACTTTGATTTCTCTATCTATACCCATTCAACAGGAATTACTAAAAGACATCGAATAAAAAAACTTACTTTTGACTGTTAAAAAGTAACCAACCCCTCTGCTAGCGTTAATGTCGCTCGATGGCTACCGCAATGCTTTGACACACATTCAGACAAACATGCTGATTCTCTCTCTTTGCTTCAACCAGGTATTAGTTATGGTTTAGCTAATATGACGACTGTCACAACCGCCCCGCGTCACAACCGTCCCCAGTCTCCCCTATACATCTCTGTAGCTCACACGAAAATTGAATTATAAAATTTTAAAGCACTGTTGGCAAATAACAAAAGTGCTGTTTTAACGAATTTCAACAATTACTCACAAATAATGTAGAAAAGTTTTTTTTTTTTTTTTTGAAAATTCTATAAAAATTTAATGTCAATGAAAATGTTTGAAAGTTTTATGAAAAGTTGAAATTGTCAACATGAGTTTTTTTTTTTTTTTTTTTTTGGTTGATTTGACCAGGGTTGACGAGAGGCCATGCCAGCCTAGTCAGAAACTAGGGGCCCCCTAGTCGGAATCGGAGTAGTATAAATTCTGTACATTTTATGGAGGAGAGGTGGCCGAGTGACCGAATTGACAAGGGGCCTGCCTTGGCTTTCGGCGGCCCTGGATTAGACATGGAATTACCCATATGTCCCATGGTGCCCAAATGACAAAAAGCCCAAAACGAAGAAAGCAACTATAAAATAAAACACAAAAAAGTGTAATATAGTATTAGTTTGATAAATAATTTTTAAGTTAAGGATAAAATAAAATCTAGTTCCTTTCTGCGCTTGTGACGTAACGTCTAATTTAACATCTGTTCCTTATTGTTAATATTACAATTATCATCATTATTAATTGAGGCGAAAAACAATTTCGCAAACGATATCTTGGATGTATTATCAAACGAAAGGGGTCGTACTTACGCGGCAAAAGCTCCGTTCTGCTGGTATTGAGGGGGTGCAGCGTAGCCCAAACCCCCCACAGCGAGAAAAATGAACATTGGCAGCATCTTGTGTTGAGAGGCAGAGAAACAAACAAACGATCATCTGCTGATGCGGGAGCACCGCTTCTTATACGCCAACGTCAGCTGTTTGGCGCGCATTCCTCGTCGCCAAAGGGTTCGCATCACCGCAGCCGTCACGAGAATCGGTTGTTTATGCATTCTTATTCTCCAAATGAAGAAATCGACGCTCGTCTGGGAATTGATTTTTTTTCCGGGAAGTCATCTTCTCTGCATCCCCTTTTTGAGTTCGAATCACGCTCATATGACTTGTCTTATGAATTCTTTCTGATAAGTGAGAAAGGCGTTGGTTGGTAGATATTCTTTCCTGACATATAATTGATTTAGCGCGAGAAGTAATTAACTGTGATTATTTTCGTTTGCTACTTGGTTTACACAAGGATACACTGACATGGCGGATTTCAAATTGTTCTTTCAAAGCACTCTTGAAACAATTCAGGGAAATGTTGTGGCATTGGTTGGAAAGATATAGATTCTTCAGTAATTAATTTATTACTGTTAACTTTTTCTTAGTAAAGTGAGATAACTTGCAAATTGTTCCCTTACTTTTTAACTTAAACAATAAGAGAAATGTGGATTTTTTTAAAATCAACTCGAGGAGTGTAAGGTTTTTCATAAACACCCTAACCTTAAAACAGCTCAGAAAACTCGGATTGAGGATTCATAAAGGTGTAAAGGAAGCTCTAGAAAGTGATATGCATCTGGCAGGGAATTATTCTACAACTAAATATTCACTCCTAGTCAGGAAGACTAAAGAAATAAATAAACAATTCAATGAAATATTTCAATGAAAGAATGAACGCAGAAAATTCTGTGTACAATTTGAACTAGTATTGGTCCTCGTGTTCTGCAAAAAATTTTAGAAGCCGAGCCCTTTGTTCTTTCTGAAAACAATAAAAATTCACAAATTAGGTTTATTATTAGTTATATTTATAATTAACAATTATCTATTAGTTTTTATTTATTGTGGGATATGTGTCAATAATGTCTAAATGTTCCTTATTATTTTGTAAAAAAATAACGAATCTCTTACTCTTGTAAATAAAAAGCATTCTGTAAAATTGATGCATGTGTTGAACCATTTGCAGTTTTAGTTCAAAAGAAATAGTAATATTGTTTTTCGTCAATAATACCTTTAAAGATAATTGAATCGTTTATTTCAGAAACCATCTAAACGACAAAATTTCTTATTTTAAGAAAACATTTATTTCACGTGAAACTAATAGTGATTGCAACAATATTTTCTGAAAGAAATATATCTAAATATGAATATACATATTTCAGTTTAAAATAGTGAAATTCTAATCGATTTTTTCATAAATAACGGTAAAAAAGGTTTTTCCGACCTTTTAGTGTTTGTCGCTTGGGTGGTTTCTAAAATAAACGATTAAACTGTATTCAATCAGTTTTACATTTTCACTTATTTTTTGAAATGAATAAGCTTAAGTTGAAGCTTTAATGTTGAGTGGAATTCAAATCAATGATAAAAGTCCGATTCAAAAACTAATCATTTCAAAGACTGATTTCAACTATTTCACATCAAGTGATTGCAAAACGTCCAAGGGAAATACTCTATTTTCTCTCCTACTTTATCCTTTATTTTAATCTATTTTTGTGAATCATACATAAGTTCTGCTCGGAGAAAAACATGATTTATAAGATTTCTCAAGTTGGTGCCTGATATGTCGAAATTGATAGAACTTTCGAGCTATAAGTTATTAAATGGTTTTGGAATTTCAGGTATAGCATCTTGGGTAAAAGAAGTATTATTTTGAATCTTAATAAATATGCCGCTAAACTGTTCAAGAACGGCATAGGTTTTAACTACGCATCGGTTATAACGTTGATAAATCTGTACCTCAGAAGTCCAAAAATGGCTATTTTCAATTTTTTGCTGCATTGTACGTTAAATCTTATCTCGCATCGACCCACAAGAACATTATTCTGGGAAAGAAATTCCTTCACAATTATTTGGCGCCGTAATAAGAGCGCGAGTCCCATCCTTTGCATGCATCCGACAATCGTTTTTGCTCTCTACTGAAAAGTGACGAAAATGGACTTACGTTAATCTATTTCTAAGGTACCGAAATGATCTTGTCGTAGCAGATCTCAATTGAAAATAAAGTTAACCAATCTCTGTTATAACGTTAATCTTTTTTTTTTATTGTAGCGGTCTTCAGGTAAAATTTTCAGCAGTTGTAACAAGAACGTAATGCCAACGAAGACCCGAAAAGTTTGCATTGAATTTGCGTACCTACTGCAACAGAAGCTCTGAACTCTTTAAAAATAAATTTTAAATACATTAAAAAGAGTTCCTTCTGGAACTAAACGAGTCTACTTTCCCGTATATACTAACAACAATTATCTTCTTCGATCAATATTAGTTACGGTTGCGTATTATTTCAAACATCTTTAAAATTAAAAATTGATTTCTAAGTCAGCCACCTTGTTTCGCGGTCAGAGAAATCTGATTGCAGATGAGGAGGCTCCGGGTTCGAATCTCGGCTCGGTTATGGATGTTCTTTCTCTCTCTCTGTCCTTTTCCTTTCTTTGTGCGAGTTTGTTGTTGTGATACGAAAGGTTGCCCAATGCCTACTCTATAAACGGGTCTCTATGACACGTGTGTACTGTGGAAGTCGGAAGCCAAATTTTGTACAGTTGGAGAAGTGAAGCAGCGCACCCCAAAATGACAACTAATTTCTAAAACAAATGCCTCCGTCATTAATTAATTAAAAAGATGGCATTGAATTGATATTAATTGTATGCTGTCACTGTTTAATAAGTTTTATCAATGAGTTTGTTTTTGGTTTTCCAAAAAGAAAAAGAGATAGGAATTTCCTATGCAAATTTAACGAACTACAAAATGTGTTCTGGCGACGAAATTTTCCCACGCCTGTTTAGTAAGCCAATTTTACTTGGAACGCTGGATTAAAAGGGATTTGAAAAGAGCAACTGTTAGAAAAAATTGTTGTTTTGGGGAATTTAATGTAGTAATTAAAAGATTAAGAATAAAATGAAACATCTTTTTTATTACTTTATTCTATACTTTGTATCTTGTTTCGCCTTATTCCATAATGCAGAGAATAACGTTCTGTAGCTCTCCTCACGAATTGAGATATGAGTACCTTTTGTATGATGATTTTACTTGTATAGTTATGTTCTATCACACCGTAACGTTTGAGTATGTCCTCGTTTGTATATAAGTGCGAAAGAAAAAGCATCTCAAATTTATATTTTTGCTCGATAAAAAATAAGCATGATGTTATTAAAGAGAGTCCTGTTATAAAAATATAAAACGATATAAAGAAACTTTTTCATTCCAGAAGAAAAGAAAGGAAAAAAAGAAGAAATCATCAATCTCTTGAGAAAATCATAAGTGTTACGAGTGCGAAACTTCTTTGTTTTTTAATTTTAATTATTTTAATCATTTGTCCCATGATCCTTAAATGGCTAGTTTGAAGAATAATTGGAATTAATTTAAAATCCAAGACATTCATTTTGCGAAATCTTTCTAAGATCGTTTATATGGAAACCCTAACTTTAGAAAGGGCGAAAAAACATGAAATGGAGGTATTCATGGTAAGTTGTTATGGGAAAATATTGTTATGGGAAAATATAGTTTAGAAACAAAAAATACGGTCTGTATCCAAGATATTCTATGATATTCAAATTGAAAGGTAACTAGGGATATCAATGGCGTGAAAACAAAAGCTCAAGAAATTACCAACAAAGGATGAAAGAGGCTGGAAGGTTCGCAATGCTTTGAAGTAGCAATAACTTCCACTTTTTTCGGAACAGTAAAGTTTAAGATGTTTTCCTTGTTGCTTTTATTACCATATATGACTACATTTATTTATTCGACGAAAAGGGGATCGTTTGCGGCAGAACTGACCTTGAAAAATGAGGGAATCGATATCTGACACGCGATGTTCCATCCCTAACAGGATCGTTTTCGGGAAAACAGGATCGTTCGTCTTTCGGATGGTATTATCGAGTACCGCTCACAAAAACGGTTCGGGGAAGGTCGCGGCGACACGCGCACACTGAAACGAACATTTCGCACGCGATCGCAATCTCGATTTTCCGTAGAAAAGTGAGCTCGTGGATTCGCTGGAAAAGACAGAGAGACAAATCTTGGGGGCCATCTCAGAATGATATTCGTTTACAGTGGCGCACCCAGGCTTTTTTCCTGAGAGACGGTAGAATTTTTTCGAAGAACTGATATTTGAAGGGAAATGCAAAATCAGTAAAATTTCAGAAGCCTTCCCTTCTCAAATTTATATAGATATTTTTTTTCTAATTTTGTATCAGTAAAATTTCGTTACACGGTTTTTATTTTAATTAAATGCTAACTTTATTAAACTTCAGAGAAAAATAAAATAGCATTTTTCTTGTTCTTAGTGCTTTCTATCTCTCTCTCTCTCTTACTCTATCATTCGAACTACTAAAAAAAGTTTAAATTTGTAAAAGATAAAGAACACACAGCAATTTAATTTGGCTCAAATTAAGAAAAAATCTCATAAAAAGAAAGAGCAACAAATAATATTTTTAATAAAAAACAAAAGAAGGTGTCTCCTTAGTGGTGAATAAGTCTCTTGATATCCAATTTTTACAACAGCGGTATTTTGAGAGAAAGTGTCTAACGTTAAAGACCAATAAACGCAATTTTTTGTTTTCTGTTTGCACACATACACACAAGGGAACACCTTTCTAAATTTCATCTAGATCTGGTCTCTGTGGGAGGGGCTTAACCCTTCACTGCACGATTTTTTTATATTTTCATGAAAAAAATTATATGTTACCTTTAAATAGTCCCAAGTTCAGGAAAAATGAAAAAAAAAATTAATCTTAAAAATTTGCACCAAAAATGATGTTTTAATTGTTTGTTCTATATATGGCACAAAGCACATAGCATACGCTTTGTATACCGATAAGTGTAATAATCTACAATGTGTTTTGTGCCATAAGTGGTATAAACAAATTTTCCACTAAGTGTATGTAAACAATTTTAGAACAAAGGAAATAATGACAAAGCACACTTCTAACGGAAATGCAGACACTCTTTCTTTCAAAAGCAAGAACTGTAATACCTAGACTAGTGCAACTAACTAGTGCATAAAAATCACACTAAACTGTTATAGCAATGTTCCAGTAGAGGCACAAAGCTCAGTTTAACTGCATTTAAAAATCATAGGAATGTATGAGGGTTTATTTGGTTTGTGCCAGATCTGGCACACCGTGCAGTGAAGGGTTAAGCCTCTGAGCCCCCTCCGTGAGTGTGCCACTGTTTAATGTTATAGAGCAGTTTTATGCTCAAAATAAGAAAAAAAAAATCTTCTAAAAACACACTTTAAAGCTATCTTTTGCGATATAAGAGAAGGGAGGAAAGTGAATGCTTCCTTCCGGAAAAGTTTTGAAACTGGTGCAAAAAGACATAATTTAAACTGCGTTTCACGTTTTACTAGTCAATGGAAAAGAGATGTGTAAAATAGTATATTACGCAGTTTAATTTTTGAAATCAAAGAGAAGACTGAAAAAGATGATTTTTAGTCATTTTTTATTACATGAGAAAAGGGCTCGAAAGTCGAAAATTGTCCAAAACGGCCTTTGAACGCAATTTTAAGCACACTTTAGTCTTATAATAGAAGTTCATCACTTCACTTTGCAATTCGCGCTGTTGAATTGTCCACAATCAAAAGTTACCGCTCTGACTCCGGCTTGCCTTCACAGCAGATTTGGCAGTTTTTTACAGCAAATGTTCAGAGTTAATTCCTAGTGAACGGTACGCTCCTTGGTCTCCCATTTTAGTTTTGTCGCCAACTTCAGTATTGTCCTATGGTATTGCTTCTTCCAAACCCGTTGGCGACTTTTAGGGTTGCCGAAATATTTTTTTTAGTCAAAAGCTATGAATTAAAACCTAACTAATACACCACAATTGGCGAGCGTACCGTATACTGGGAAAGAGCCAATGTACAGAAAGTAAAAATTAGGGAAGCGTGAGATAAGAGCAAAAGCATCGCTGATACTCGGCAAATAAGAAAAAAAAAAGTTTTAAAGTTTTGAAGAAAGAAAATTACTTTTTAAGATTTTCTTTGAGGGGGCTAACAAGCTGTCAAAGGGGGCTTACTTCTTTTACGCCCCCATTTAACTCCACCCATGATTTTGCGAGAGGGAGTTGGTTTGATTGGAAAACAAGGTTCCTGAATGATTTCAAGACTTGAGTGTTTTAAGTTAGTGTCGTTTCTTATGTCGTTATCAAACTGAAGTGTTGCAGATCTCTTTAGCCTATTCTGAGAAGTCCTCAGGAGCGAAAAGTTATATTGGAGATATATTGTTCATTGCAGCTTCTGATTTTGTTTGTAAATTTGATGGTGCCAAGCTCTCGCATTTTAGGGATGGTAGACAACACTCATCCTCATCTGTCACATTATTTGTAGAAGACACAGCCCCGGTAATAATTTTGGACGCCCTGTACTGAATAGAGTCGACTTTTTCCGTTAAAGTGGAAATTGATGGAGCCCAAACGGGTACTAGCTTTGCTTTGTTATTATAAAAGTTACAGAATTTCGAGGATTGGTCTTCTTTATGCTGAATAGATGTTTAGAAGTGGGGGGTGGGGTGTTCTTTGGTTTAAATCGCCCAAGTCAATCCGAAAAGTTTTCGCAAAACATTGAGCTTTTTAAAGCCTTGTATGAAATATTTTCAATACACTTGGTAAGTCTTGATTCTGCATCTAGCGTCAAGTCAAGAAGTTTATAATGGGAGATTTTGTCTACAATAAGTTGTTTATCTTTAATTTGGGAAGAAAAGTTGCTCTGTTCCTCCTGTCAACAGAAATTAAGCAATATTTGCTTTTTTCCGGACATATCGTCGGCACCATGCTAAACTAACGAATGTGAAAAATCGCGTTTTGTAAGTTCGTTTTTCAAGTTCAAATTTTCCAAATAATTAAAATTAAAATGATACCTTCGAACGATAGTTTTACTCTTAAAGATATTTATAAAAGTTTAAAAATTGAAAATAACCAAACACGTCAGGTGGGAATAAGTTATATGCAGTGTTTTGGCTCTTCTGAAAAGTGCCTATTTTCACATTCGTTAGTTTAGCATGGTGGCGACGATATCAACAGTTTCGGCTGTTTTGCCTAGTTTTCATTCAGTGCATTTTCGGAGATTGTGATGTCAGTATGTGAGTGCCAAATAGCAACATCATCAGTATAGCTTGCAATTTTTGCCTCATTAGCAATGTGATCATGAACAGTGTTCAAAGGAATGGGATAGGACCGAATCCTGCGGGACGCATGCCCAAGATCTATGTGTCTTGGAGAAGCACCCTCACAACATGTCTTCTTTCTCTTCAAAAGTCGTTGATCCATAAAAAGATATCACCTGAGATGCTGGAGGAGTGCATAGTTACAATGAGTTTTTGTCTCAAACTCTGCCGCAGGACGCTGACAGATCAAGGAAAATTGCTATAGTTTTTCAATAAGTTTTCTCCTGGAGTCCATCTATGATTTATAAAACCAGGTAAAAAAAATGTTCAACCGTTATTACACTGGGAATGGTTTCAAAATCTAAGCTCAACGCTGCCGCAAATTCGAACAAATGCATAGTGGCTATGCTGAACGGTAGTTTTGTGTTGGGTAAAATTCAGGCTATGTGATCTGTAATATAACTTCCGATGTTATTAGTACATTAAAGAAGTTTTTATGATGCAAAAAGTATTACTCTCTGATCCCTTTTTCGTATTAACTAGTTAAGAAACAAAGTCTTTCTTTACATACTCGCTACATCATAAAATTGTGCACTGTGTTTATGATTAGGGATGCACCGATTAATCGGCAGTACCGATTAATCGGCCACTTTGCCGATTATTAATAATCGGCGAAATTGGGCCGATTAATCGGTTGAAAAAATATTTTTTAAATATTATTCTTTAAAGTGTTCCTTCACTTAGAAACTATGATGAATAATTTTATTAACAGTAATAATAATCCTCACAGTTGATGTGAAGTTTGAATTATTCTCCTATTTTTGAATAAATATATACACTTAGACAATGTTGCAAAATTTTTCATGAGGCGATAGTTTTCTCCTTAGTACAGTGCTTTTAGATAAGCTCTAATTTTCACAAAGAATAAAAGTCTTGAATTAAATTGCTACTAATTATACTAAACATTTTAAATTAAAAGTACTCCTAAATTGGAGTGCTTACTACAGACTCCCCCTTCTTTTTTTTGAATTTTTATGTCCAATTAACATAATTAACAATGTGTTAATGTAATATTATTGACAATGATATGAAAATTGGTTCTAAAAAATTTGATAAGATATTGAAATTAGTTTGTGAAAGTTAGGAAAATAGAAAAAAAAATCTATTCTCAGAAATGAAGTACTTATTACTTCTAAACTCGGAACCGTATAAGAGAGAAAAAATAGTAATGGTAAAATTGGTAGTATTAAAACAATCATCCTCATCATTAATCGGCCCAGCCGATTAATCGGCCGATTATCAATGACCGATTAATCGGTAATCGGTAATCAGCCAATTTGCTTATCGGTGCATCCCTATTTATGATATAATATTTCTTACCTTCTACGTGATGCACTTATTACTGATGTTATTCTACGGAGATTCAATGCATGTTTTTTATAAATTACTGTTGCTTACTACTTTGAGGGTAGTAGACTTTTATCTACATCATGATGTTATAGGTAGCACTACCCCGGTTTTGACCATTTTTGAATTGTAACATCGAAGATTCTTCTTTGAATTAAAAATAAATTGCAACCAGGTAATGGCAATTATAGGAAAAATCACAAAACCACATGGATGACCCACCCCTTCCCCTTTTCCCCCAGTTCCTCAAACGAGGATTCCCCAGATCTGGTAGAATTATCTATTCGTTCCACACGAGTCAGAGACAAAAGATTCTGCGAATAGCTGTTGCATGCATTAAAACTCGCGCGTAAATCTCGCTGTTAATGAGTCCTCTCGAATAAAACAATGCATTTCCACCAAAGGGTGGAAAGAGATGCAAGAGTGACGCATCAGAGTTACGAGACGTCGTCATCTGCGTGATTGAGAGTCTCTGCTGGGCAATATTGCTTTCGTCAAGGGCGATATGCCTTTGAATGGCTCACGATTACACCATTCTTATGTAAGCTCGTATATGAAAGTAGCGCTCATTTCCGAGGGATGACGTTCTTGTCACTACAATTACAAACCGATTGTTGGTGTCTTAGATGGAAGGGAACATCCACAAGTGCACAGATAAAGTTTCTAATTGCATCTAAATCAGTATCATTGTCAGATGTTTTTGCTCGACATTGCATGCTATATGCCTCCCTGATACATGATCGTAAAACGTAAAATATTGTTACACAAATACAAACCGATTGTTGGTGTCCCAGTTGCAAGGAAACATCCAGAACTGCACAGATGAAGTTTCTAATTGCGTCTAGATCATTATCGTTGTCAGATGTTTTTATTCGACATCGTATGCTATGTGCCTTACTGCAGCATAATCGTAAAATATTGTTACGTACTACATTCAAGCGGATGGTTGTGAATTTACTGGAAAAGAGTAATTCATGAGATGAGTCTGAAATTTTAATCATCATTCCAGAA
The DNA here is from genome assembly GCA_038373865.1 of Uloborus plumipes. Taxonomy (NCBI): domain Eukaryota; kingdom Metazoa; phylum Arthropoda; class Arachnida; order Araneae; family Uloboridae; genus Uloborus; species Uloborus plumipes. The sequence continues at coordinate 11,555 of JAXGGA010017873.1, read as the reverse complement.
AATTCTATTTTTTAGTGCGCATTTGAAAGCGGTGTAGAATTTATTTCCACTGTTTACCTTGAAGTTTGCCCTCCGCATGCGCATTTGGATATTCTTTTTCCCGTTTGTGAATTTATGCATAGTAACTGCAGGAAAAGGGTGGAGGAGCTATCAGGAATATAATAAATAAATTTTGAAAGACAGATCTGAAATGAATACTCCTTTCCAGTTGTGGTCCAAAGTAAATGCGCGAAAGGAGTTACTGACCACATAATTTGCCCAGACTGCGGTGCACTGCTTCGGAGAAACGGTTGTATAGAAAAAAAATCCTATTTCGAATTTATTCTTAAGTTTCTAAGACCCCTCTTTATCGACCTGTTCTGAGTATAAAGTACAGTGGACTCTCATTTTACGCGAGAGTTGCGTTTCCCGAGAATGCCGCGAAAATAATAATCACGTAAATAAAGACCTATAGTGTTAAAATAGAGTTCTATAGATTAAAACAAAATACTTTACTCTAGTTGATAAACATATAGTAAATTTAATATGCGATTATTTTGATACACATGCACGACGTGTATAAAAAAAACGTGAACAAACTTATTTTTACAAAAATAATTGCCGTTTGACAGTCATAACTTAATGTTTTTCTGCAGTTCTATGTGAGACATTAACTCATCCCTCTCGCATTTCTCTCATCACTTCCATGACATGTTCTTTCTTCACTTACAAATCAAAAATATCATATTTGCCATCTACAAATAATGGCTCAAACTTTTAATGGGTAAGTTTTTGACTGTGTGTCATTGACGTGAGTATCTTCGTTGTCTCCAGGGAGGTCGTTTTGGGCCCCTTGTCAGTTTAATCTCCAGCCTCCCTCTCCCCCCGTTTTCCATAAATCTTATAAAAATTATACTGTTCCGAATTCGATACCTAGTTTCCCACTAGACAGACATATCCGCTCGTCGACCCTGGTTGTTTCGTCCTCCTTTGTCACTTCCAAAAAACTCTGAATTGTGTGATATAAATAACTTCACTTCAGGATACATCACGAAAACAGTCTCCTATGACTCAAGTACTCTCATTAGCACTCCAAAACGCTGTTCATTCAGTCTTATATACAATCTTAGAAAGTTTGGATTTTGAACTAGAGAAAATGTTTCGTTTGCAATGCCGCTTCCCCATAAACTGAAAATTTATTCGCGTAAAACAAAATAATGTTGTCAAATCTTAAACCGTGTATAATCAAAACTGCGTCAAGTCAACTGGCGTAAAATAAGGGTCTTTTGTAATCTACTAACAGGATTTTGTAAAGATCCGGAGCAACCTGTGCATTTCATTTTTTTTTTCGTGCAAGGAACATACATAAACACATTATGTTATTTAATTTATTTATATAGATAAGGCATGTAACGTAAGGCAATAAAAAAAGTTCATACAGAAGGTTTTTTTTTTTTTTTTTGAGGATGTACCATCCATTATTTTTATTTGAGCCTTTTCATCCTCGGAAAATATGAAAGAAAATCTCTTTTTACTGAAATATCTTCAGGAATAGCAGGAATATTTATCACCAATTCCAGTAAGAACTAGTGGGTTGTAACGTCTTTTTTTTATTTTTTCTATTTTCCTGAGTATCATTGCAGGCTGGAAATTCTCGCTTTGGTTTCGTTGTTTATATTTTTGGTTTGAGACAAAAATTATTTGACTGTTCCGTATTTCGCCTTATTATTTAAAATTTTAAACTTGATACATGTATCTGTTGTTGCGAGTGTTTTTAAATTTTAGAAGTTTTGCGTCCGTTGTAATTAAAGTAATTTTAGTTTTAGCATTCACTTCATTGTTATTACTTAAAAATCTATCGTTTGGCACAGTCAGTATAGCTGAATAAGGCTCTTGCACTAAAAAAAAATCTGGTATGGACCCCACACTACTTCCTTTTACGTGTAAATTTCTTAGTAGTTGCCTTAAGTGTTAAAAAAGTGCTTGGAGTGAGCAAGGTAACAATTCAAATATTCACTCCCCTAATCTACCACGAAACAATGCAAAAAATATTTTACAATGGTTATTTTTCTAAATATTGCTGATTTTAATATCATTTAGTGAATTTTTCGCAAAATATCGCCAATAGCGCCAAGTTGAACCCTAATTCAAAAAATAATTTTTTCGCCAAATTTGTCGCCAACTTGGCGATATGTCGCCAAGTTGGCGTCAAACACTTGGCGACCAAAAGCTTGGCGACATGTCGCCAAGTGGTGGCGCCAATTCATATCACTTGAGTCTGTATTGAAATTAACATTGATTTACCCCAAAAAAGGGGTAAAAGACCCATTTAGGAACATTCGAATGCAATCACAAGGGGAGGTGCACAACTAGACCCCCCTCAGAGCCTACATACCAAGCTAGAAGTTTCTACGGCATATAGTTTTTGAGTTATGCGAGCCACATACGCACATACATCCGCACATACGTACATACAGACGTCACGAGAAAACTCGTCCTAATTTACTCGGGGGTGGTCGAAATTGATTTTTCGGCTGTTTGTATGTTGTTAGGTACATATGCACGTGCTGACAGGTCGAAAAAACTACGCGACATTCACTCAGGGGTGAGCAAAGTCAAAATTTAGACCGAAATTTGAGTGAAATTTTTTTCGTGATCACAATACTTCCTTTACTACGTAAAAGGAAGTAAAAACAACAACCAGCAGGCTGGAAACGGAGAAAAGTAAATAAAAAGACACTCTGATAAATAATAATAATAATTATTATTATTATTATTAGTTTTTTATATAGTAATTCATTTATATATTTCTAAGACAATTCCTTTCGGATAAAACTGCCTAACGTGAAATAATTTTATAAAAAGGATGCGAGAAAAAAATACATACAGGAACAAAATTCAACTTCAAAGATGTGGGTTTTCTGAGTTTTTAGGTACAGGAGAGAATAAGTATATACAAGAACCTATTTTTTGGGTTCTAACTATCGCATGTATGTGTAATATAGAGAGATGTTGTAGAAGATTTCTCAAAATGAAAATAAAGCAAAAAAAAAAAAAAAACATTAAAATTAAGTAAACAACGACATAATGAAGACATGTGATGACCCGTGGCCCCAGAGAACAGATGGGCTCCTTTTTGCAAGCAAAGTCAATTCTTTTCTCATCGTTGCTTGTGATACACTGGAGATGATAACTTTTGTAAACACAAAACGTGCATAACAAATTTTGTGCCTCGGGTGTCTAACGAAAAAATAGCCCTAATTTTACTTTTTTGATTTCCGTTCCAGATGCAAGACTGCAAGTAAGAATCATTTGAACTCATCTGCCCTGCTGCGGATTTAAGCAGTGTTATAAAGTGATAAATTGATCCTACTTGAAATTTCATGACGATTACAATCAAGAATTTAAGCAGATAAGAACTGATCTTGCATTAGGAATTCAGAATATCAGCAATCTACAAAATCTCCAGTAAAACAGGACCCTCATCAACTTATGATTTCAGTCTTTAAATGAATGGACATCCAAATCTGTTGTAAACAGTCTAATGACACTGTGACACCAGGTGTATCGTGTGTTTCGCAGTTTGCAGCTGTCAGTTGAAGTCATCAGTAATGAGTAATAAATATCAACACCTCAAATGAGCACTAAATCCTCGCGACTCCTCTTCCAGCGAGCACTGTGTCGTCGTGTCGCACCACCGTGTCCACCACTTGGAGGATGCCATCGGTTGCCATGACATCACAGTCGACGATGCGGGCGCCCCCCACGAGCAGGGCGCCGCTCGGGGCTCTACCAATCGCCAACAGGGAGCCGTCGATGGCCCGCGTCCGTCGACGTCCAGCCGAAAAGTCGCCCTTGAGGTGGGAGCAACACTGAGCCCCTGAAAGAAACGGGGTGGGCATATTTTAAACGATGGATTCGATAAGGAAGCATAGTTAAATAGAAATGCAGTAAACTTTCTACTATGAAATGAGTAAAATAGGACAACGTGCTACAAGTACAAATAAAGACACTTAAAATGAGTTGAAAACTCCGCCAACAGCTGTTTTGAGAATATAAAATACATACTCTAGAGGTTTTAATTTGTAACGTCAACTTCGAGGACCTGTTGTTGTTGTTAATGATACCACTCGGGTAACCGAGCACGAGAAGATACATCTACCCGATTTAAGGTGTAATATATTCGGCTTTCGTTTTTACCAGCACTATTAAGGTGGAAGTCCGTTTAGCTCAACACACATGCCATAAGACCCGTTTATAGGGCAGGCATCTATTCACACAGAGAAAGTACAAGGAGAGAAGAGAGAGTAAGTACATCCGTTCCCGAGCCGGCATTTAGGGCCTCCCCATCTCGGTCAGACTTCCCTGACCACTAGACAAGGAGATCAGCACTTTGAAGGCTTTGTGACCACGACTGATTTAACGTGTTCCGGTCACCATTAGCGTATACGAACGATCGGCAGGCAACAGCTTACCTGGCAGGATATGTATCCGGATGAGGTCAGCTACCCGATCCAGATTCTCGAGCAGCCGGAGCACGCCCTCCTCCCCTAGCTCGTTGTGGAATGCATCGTCTGTGGGGGCCAACAGGGTCCGCGGGACGTCCGGATTCCCCAGCATCCTTCGGTCCAATCCCGTGGCACGGAGGAGCAGCACCAGGGTGGAGAAGCCCTCGTTCCTCTCCAGCAGCTGGACAAGCGTCATCGTCGGGGGAACCAGGAACTGGAAAAAAGGAGAATAAGCTGAGTAAGAAACCGTAGATAAAATGAATAACCAACGTAAGTGGACCAAAGTTTAAAAAAAAGAAAACTGCTAATGGCAATTTCAAAGTTGGTTTTTTGGTAAGTATATTATGTTCGGAAAAACACCTTTTTTAGTTGTGCTAAAACAGGGACGGATACAAGGGATGGGCGATAGGAGCTCTATGGCGATAGGAGCTATATGGGCTCGCCCCTCTCTTGAGGGACTCACACTGGTGTAATTTTCAATGTTGAAGTTCAAATAAGTCATTTTTAGACTATCTTTGATGCTAGTAGGAGGGAGGTTTAGGACTCTTCTCCGGACATGTTTCTCAATTGAAGTCCAAAACGTATGAGGTCAACATTTGTAAACGAAAATGTGTAAGGATACGAAACTATACTTTTCTGCTGGGAGAAGAGTTTTTAATGTTCTTAGTATATTTAGGATTCATTGCCACAGGTGTCTCAGCATTCGCATATATAAGTTTGCACTCGACAAACCCTCCCATACACACGTAAATTTATTTATCTTCTCTCATCAGTTTTCCTGCTGCACTTTTGAAAAAATACCCTTTTTACAACCTCGTCCACTTCTCGGACTTTCAGAAGAATTTTTCAAAGGGAACTCAAAAAAAAAAAAAATATACTTCCTGAAAGGGAAAAGAGTCTGTTAAAGCTGCATTTAGCTTGGACAAAGTTTTGCTGAAAAATGTTAAATCAATCGAAGTAAGAACTTAGAAATGAATGCGATTTCAGTCATCATTCACACACCATTATTTGGCGTTTTTCCAGTGATGGCGTTTTTCCAGTTCCACTTTTTACTTAAGCCACTAAAATGATTGCACATGACGAATAAATCTGAGACACATATTGTCAACAATAACAATAGACGAAAGAAGAACAGAAATTCTTACCCTGTCTATAACGTACAAGGTTCCACCACAGAGCTTGTTATCTGGACTCAGGACCGTAGCACATTGGACCAGGACTTGAGGTGCAGCATGAGGAAACTAAAATGGAGAAATATAAAAGTGTGAAGATCCCTGCTAAGTTGAATTATGAAGCTAACGTCAGGTAAATAATGAAGGTATTGTCTCAACGTGCATCAATTTCAAAACAAATTTGGGTGAGTAGTCTAATTTGGATCTATTTAATTTCTTATTTGAAGCTTTTGGGGTGGAAAAATCAACGAAAATGAGCCTAAAAAATCAAAGAAACAAATATCTTAAACAGTCATAATTCCTTTCAGTACATTCTGTATTATGTAAAGTTTATGTTGAAAAGTTTCATAGACTATAGATTTCTTTCTTTAAACTTTTGACTAAACAAATAAATAAATTGGCTTTTATTTTGCTAACTTTGTAAAGCAATATCTTTGCCTTTTCGGGAGTGGGGAGAGGGGGAGGACGGGTATAATACTTTGGAAAAACCAGTATGAATCTGCGATCCTTGTAGTCCAGTGGATAAGCCCGCTGTCTTTCACTCGCTTGACTCTGGGTCCTTCTACGACGAGGGAAAAGCAACTATGGTTGAGGCAAGCCAAATCTGCATTTAAAGCAGTGAGTAACCGCCCCTAAGCAAGGGCTAATTCAGGAACATGCAATACACCGCTAACTCGGCTATTTCGATCTTTGGACTGCGGGGATTTTTGCCTCCAACTTGGCTACTTTCGTATTCCATGCTGATGAGAGCACGAAACTGCAGTCCATGGATCGAAATAGCCGAGTTGGCGGTGTATTGCACAAACCTGCTTTGTGAAGACTACGTAGAATCACTGCATTACGACGTTGTCAAGCTAGGTTTGCCTCAACTGTAACCGGGAGAATAGTTTCATCCGAGAACTAATTACGTTGCGTAGAGCTGTATCTCCATCAGTTAAACGTTGATTAATATCGTTCAGAAAAGGAAAGCGTAGAATAATATTGCTTCCCAATTAACGGAAGAGAAAAAAAGAGAAAAGCAAGAAAGAAAAAGTATAGGATATAACCAATGTTTCCTAAAAATGTACTTCGAAGAGGGTAGAGTGTTGAAACGGGACGCTTTTCTTTTTTTTGTCTCTGTATTTTGCTTTGTATTACATTCGCATTGGTACTGCGACGGTATCCTAACTTAACACTAATAACTTTTTCCTTTCAATGAGTTCCCAGAAAATAAATATACACTTTCGAAATCAGACACAAAGTTGCTGGAGCCGAGCTCATACATAAATTGAAGCAACCATCTCTTTTTTTTTTTCATTTTTAAATTTATTGCGTATTTTTCTTTTTGTTTCTATTTTGAATATTTTCTATTTTGGAAAGGAAACAGCTGTCTCTCATTGGCCAATCTTTTTCCTCTATGCCGATGAACACTGTCTTTTCTTCAATCTCTCTGCCTGCTGAACGATTTCGAGATTTGTATAAAAAGTACAAATTGTCGAGAGATGGCGCCATGAGAAATGTTGGAAATATCATTTCATCATTTGTTCATTCACGAGACTTTGAAGTCCTGTTACCCTTCTGTTCTTTTAGATTTCGTGAAGGGTACTGAGAGATTTGTTATTTTTTGAAATTTTCTTCCGTATTTGGATTGTTGATTGTTTTAATATTTGTTTTCCCTTTGTTTTTTTATTTACTTCTTTGACTGAGTTTATGTTTTGTTTAACTTTTGCTGTTTCTTTTACTAACTTCTGTTACCTCATGTTATAATCGCATAATAGTAAATAGTAATGACAATTTAAAAAAAAAACATGCAAAGGCATAAAACATATTTGTAATTATAAAAGAATGATTGAACAGCTTGGACCGTGAGAAATGACTGAAGGATGACTAAAGGAATTGCGAGCTTTCACGAAGGTCGCTCACGAAGGTCATCTAAGGGAGATGACGCACCCTCTCTAAGCACCCTCCAAAAACCAGACCCCCAAAATAAGACCAAAATCGCTTCTAAAAATCTCCCCGTGGTTCAAACATCTTGTTTTGACACCTTTCTTTCTCTTTTTTTTCAGTAACCAGTCCTATATTTTCATTTATGAATGAATTAATTGTGAAGTAATCAGGACAGTCATCTAATTTTTTCGAAAGGTGTGGGGGGGGGGGGGGCAGTATGCTGGTTAGTTGGTTGGTAGCGTAATAGTTTCTGACGCAAGAGCCTTCAAAGGCTTTACTGCGCCAAGCAATGATAATGTGGCAAGCTTATGGTAAGGCTAAAACTTAAAAAAAAAAAAAAAAAAAAAAAAACCATAAAGCTTTTTAAAATTACAAACATTTTAAAACCAAACACTTATACGAATTTTAAAATTCTAATCAGGCATAAAAAAGAATTGACTAATGATTTTGAGTAAAACCAGTAACACATAACGAAACAAAGCGAAATCAACAAGAGGACAAAAATAAAAACACTAAATTAGAAGACATAAAACCAATTTCATGAAGATAAGGGAACAAATTAGGATGGGGGTGTGGGTCCTTTAATAATTCCGTCAAAGATGGATACAAATTATTAAAATATTTGAAACGTATACGATTAATATCTGGGCAGTTGCATAAAATATGCAACACTGTCCAATTAACTTGCAGTTGTTACATATTAGAGCTGGTTCGGGGCAAGGAAGGTATTTGTGTGTAAACCTGGTGTGACCGATGCGAAGTCGAGATATTATTACTTGTTCAATTCAATTAATATTTAAGGATTTGAAACCTTTTGTGAAGGGCTGGAAGGAGTGCAATCTGTTTTGTATTTCTCCATTCCAGTCACGCTGCAAAGAGTTGTTTAGACTGTCCGCAATACAATTTTTTGTCTTCTTAACGTGCGAAATCTTGAACATATGCACTTGCAGCCTTGGGCAATATGCACTCAATTTATATTGTATACTGTATCGAAAAAGGGACAAAACCACAACGACATATATCTAACTACACGAATCTCTCAAAGCCAGTGGGAGGAGGGCAATTGCCCCCTTCGGATGAAGGACCTTTCTTTTAGCTCCTGTTTGCACTGTGTGTAGTGAGAGACAGTTTTCGGAAGCAGGAAATATACCGAACAGAGCAAGATAGAATTCTGCCAGAAAATGCGGCCAACTTATTTTTACATCAATTTTAGAATGTTTATTTAGTTGTTTTTTTTTTTTTTTTTTTTTTTTTTTTTTTTTTTTTTTTTTTTTTTAGCACAAAATTAAAAACTCGCCGCATTCCACAAAGTATGCCACGAGGCTTACAGATATAAGTAGTAAAAACAAAAATAAAAGTTCAAAATTATTAAAAAATTAAATTATTTACAAAGTTAGACAAAGTTAGCTTAAAGAATTGATAATTCTGTTAGTTAAGGAAACTTTTTCTAACAAGAAACTGTTGGGCACAATTTCACTTTATTCTTTCTTAAATGCATACCCATTAGAAAAAAACAATATTTAAATGCTTAAAGTACTTCCTTAAAAGTTTAAAAAACTTTGGAGAAATATTCGGTATTTATTATTCAACCTACCTAATATGCGGTAGAAGTGCAGGGCCGCCGAGAAGGGGGGCAGCAGTGGCAAAATCCCCGGAGCCCGGCCCAAGAGGGGGCCCGGGCTGCTAGTTTTTAAAAAAGGCAGTTTTTTTGGTTAACTGAACTTCATTTTTGTGTAGGCAAAGCAAAAACATCTCGCATCCGGCATCCACATGTGTCCACAGCAACGCAATGAGTGCTTGTAGTCCAATGCCTTAGGGGGCTATCTTCTGTAGTACTTACCAGGCATTTCTTACGTGTACAATGGAAAGTTTTAATGAACTTTCAAAGTGAGGAATAACGCTTTTAATAGTCAAGAAATGTAATTTTTTTTCAAAGGATTTTAAAACACATACATGTGCAATTTATGTAAATATGTATTATTAATTTTGTGAAGTAGTGATAGAATTATTAATAGTTATTAGTAAATTGAAGTAGGAATATTATTTGTAAATTTGCGTTATGTATTTCTGGTTTATTTCATACGCATTTATATCATAGTACATTTAAGTACAGCACACTAGCAGATCATAAAAATATAAAACACACAAAAATATAAAATTGGAAGAAAAATTAGCAAATACGAAATACTATTTTCTTCACTGCACCGAACGTAAGTTGTCTTAGTATTGAAGATTTTTTTTGGAAGGGGGGGGGGCGCATGTCAGTACTTTGCCCCGGGGCCCCAGTAAACCTCTCGGCGGCCCTGTAGAAGTGCACCGAATAGGGCGAATATCAAAAAGTTACCAAATGTTCATTACACTCCTAGCGTATATAGAATTTTTTTTTTTAAACTAAGTTTCTCCCATTGATTTGGTATAAGCACTTGGGTGCTTTTATCCACTCTATGAAAAAGTCCGAGACATGGAAAGACCACCGCTTCTATCCGTGAGGCAGGAGCTGGCAGTCAGCTTAAGGATAAAGTAGTGGTTAAATAAAAGGAGAAGGTAGCATTACTTTTCATCTTTCTCTCTACATCATGGTGAAGGTAAATTACGTGTTTAACAAAGCTTTTTCGCGCTTGACTGATTGTGCAACCATTTCGCTTACCCAACGGAAGTTGTCAAAACTGCATTTATCCGAGGTGCCAAATATTAACTGGAGTACGCGCTCTAGTTCTGTTGTTACTCTATGGTAATTCTAATTTGAATTACGTGCATTATTCTGACAGATAGAACAAAAGCAATACTGTCTGTTTGCGTTTTGGGCGCCTGGCAAGGTCGGACGCTTCCATCTGAAAAAGGGGAGTTAGGTTTTGGATGCGCACTACCCGATGCCTTCAGCTTTAGTTCGCGGACTACTTCCTCGTTGCTTTTCCTCCCCATTTCGAGAAAGTCTAAAGAGACTTGGCGCGTGCGCAGATAAGGCGGAGGTCGCACGAAAAAATTTTAGACAGTAAGTATGTATACTTGTCATGGTTGCATTTGAAAGTTCCATTGTTGAACCAGAACTCAAGAAATGTGCTCACCGTTGCCTGCACGTGAATGCGCAGTGTAGCATTTTCAACCCTAGAGGAGATCCGTTGATGAGGAGCGTTGAGTTGCACCCGTCCTTTTGCCACGTGGTAGAGCAGGGCATCACCCAGAGAACCGTTCATGTGCAGCAGTGACTCCACTGCCCGGGAAGGAGCTCTCTGCTAACAGATAATCATCACTTGCTTATGATGCTCATAAACCGAAAAGAAATGATTCAAAAAGAGAATTTTAGAGAATTACTCTGCTCTTAAGTGACAGATACCGGAACACGTAACATAGAGCTTCATTTTCATACTTTTGGTGATATATAAGGAGTTGTTGAGAAATGATATCACTCTTTAAGATGGGAGAAGGAGGAGTTCATGAAATTATAACAGTTGGAGATAATCGGAGGGAGGAGATAACAAGAAGTCAGCACACTTTAATTTTACAATCTCCATATATTATTTCTCTAAGCCGATTCCTATACCCGGTCGAATTCGCTCATTTCTTTATCGAATTGCATGAAAATTTATGATTTTGAAGCTTATGCCGCGGGCTATTGACGAAAATTAGACCCACCCTCTAAAAAGTGTCGGTTCGTTTTTTATTCGAACTTCAATTTTTGGGCACAAAATTGACTTTATCTAGCGAAATAATTGTCGTATCGTCTCCATTTTGATTTCATTCGAAAGATTAAAAAAAAAAATGCGTTCTTTAGAACGTTTCTCCGCTAGCGCCGCGTAATGAAAATCTCGAAAATCCACGTTTAAGCGACTTATAAGCGATTGAAGTTTGAAAAAGTTAAATTTTTTGCTCAACTGTTAAAATCGTTACCATTGTTGTTCCAATTAACCCGTAACAGGGGAGGTGAAAAAGTAGGACGTAACAGGGACGTGCGGTCTCAGAGACCGCGCTA
>JAXGGA010017872.1:0-23296 GCA_038373865.1 Uloborus plumipes | reverse complement strand
GTTTAAAAGTGATTAGTTAAAATTGCTTTATTGCGTATATTTTACTTCAAATCAAAGAAAGGTAAATTATAATTCCAACGTTCATGAGGTACTAATACGTAGGGATACTGCAGACACCTTCACAGACATCTGACAAAAGCTTTTGTCGGATGTCTGAATCCATAAGCTCCCAATTTTTCGCATTGAAAAAGGCTTTCCTTGTAGCGCCGAAACACGTGTCTGCAGTATCCCTGCGTATTAGTGCCTCATGAGCGTTGGAATTATAATTTGCAATTATAGCACTAAGGTATCTATTTTCTTCAAAGAAAGGTACTTATATTTTTAATAATATCAATGTTCACTTGCGCCAATTTATGTTTTTTTTTTTCAAGAAAGAAGGGGGGGGGGGGTGATAGATGTCAGTCAGCGTCTTGAAGGGGCGATGAGCTCAAAAAAGGTTGGAAAACACTGGTGTAAACCATAAAATCCATGCATACCTGGTAACTAATAAATACTTTTGAGGTCCTTAATTTTTTTGAAAAAGGTTCTTAGAAAGTCCTTATTTTTCGTTTTGCAAAAGAAGTGGGAACCCTGACTTCAGTATTAATAAATATAAAGTCTTTGATTCTCAGGTCATGTTGCATTGATTAGGAGATTTATAGGTGTTACTTGTTGCATCTAGATAAATCTTGGATTTTTAGTAACAAATGCAGTTATCATTTCTTTATAAATATTTTTGCAAAACAAACAGTAATTCTTTAGACTTTTACTTTCTCCTAAAAATATTTTTTTGGAGATAATTTACGACACCAGCTCAAAAGTAATTTTATTATTCATTTACAATTTAATTAAATGTATGCACAATATTTTGACTAAAAACTATTTGAAACTATTCGAAAACAAATGTTACTAGTTTGTTTATGAAAGACAATTATTATACATGTATAATTATAAAATTAGGTGTGCTTAAGTAATAGGGACCTTGGTTTAAAAAAAAGTCCCCCCCCCTCTTACACACACACATTTTCTCTTTAAAACTTTCAGGTATTTTTTCATAAACTCACAATCACCCCTGATCGGGGGGCAAAAACTATTTTTCAAAAAAAAAAAAATACGCAGAAACCCATAAAGTGCAAAATTTTGAACAATTTTTTGCAAAAAAAAAAAAACTAAAATCCCGAAAGTCCCCCCCCCCCCTTTTGCCAGAAGTAAAATTTCTTTTATCCTGAATATACTGTATAAAAAATCTCGATTATAACCCCCCTCCCCACCTGAAATTTATCAGTTTAGTTTTGAAAATGGGGGGGGGGGGGGGTATTTTCAGGATTTTACAGTAATTTTTAAAATTAATTTCAAGCAGTGTTTGTTTTTGAAATACCCCCCAATAAGAAACCTTCTCAATTTTTTCTACGACAAATCGTTCTTTAATTTTAAAACTGGAAAGTATTTTTTAGTTTTCCCAGAACTTATCTGCAATAAAAGATTCATTTGAGTTACTAGTATTTTAGACCAGTTATTCCACTCTTAAAAAAATATTCACAACCGTGGAACCTCGACATCGCTTGAAATTGAATTTAGTTCCAATTTAGTAGATCACGCGGTGCATTTCGATGCGCAGGTTGAATCATCACAATTACTTCGTCAAAAAATGGCGACAAGCGCTAGAGCTTCAAGTTCCAATCTGGTGTCATCGATGTTTTATCATGAAAATGAACAATTTCAACAGTTGGTTTCTGAATAAGAACGTATATTTTGTCTTCACCAACATTTATTTTTTATCATTGGACTTCTCCTTTCCATCTGCTTTTTTTCCTCCTATTACCGACTCTCCAATAATTCTTCCCCAAAAATCGCACACCAAACATCATGGCACGAGGAGTACGAAAAAAAAAAAAAAAAGCGAGAAACCGTGTTGCCAACTTTTTCACCAGTGCATTGCATAACGCTACATTCGGCATAATCGCGCCGCTCAACAATTCACTATCACTTATTCAGTCTCTCCTCTCCTGAACTGAAATTACTCGAAGCAAAGAAGAAGTGAAGTAAGAGATGGGAGAAAGGGAAGTGAAGTGAAGACACATTTGTTTACGAAAGCAGAACTAGAATGTTAAACCTGAGTTGGACCTATTAAATTTTCCAAGATATACTGAGATTAGTAACAACATCAATTCAATTTTCTATAAGAAAAAAAAATTTATGAAACGGAGGAAAAGCGCCTGGCACGCAGTCCTCATCATCCCCTACGGGCCTAAAGCCCTTAGAAGAAGAAGGAGAAGAATGTTGAACTGCTGAAGGAACATTGTCTTGATACGGTGAAAGGTGTTGCGTGGAGTTTGCGCTCCGGTGAGCGATGTGTTAAACCGGGAAGTTTGTGAGAAGGTCGATGGTAGAATAACTGTTTTCGTGGTGCCTAAGTATTTCGTGGATTGTGGTCTTGTGCAGTTGATTTGGGCTCGCTTTTTTCTGCGTCGGCTGTGTTTGGACTTCGTTGGAATTCGCGGATTTCGGCTGGCTGCCGACTCTCCCGGTGCTCTCGGCGGGGGCGTTTTCAGTGTCTCGGTGGCCATGTTGAGTGTGGCCCATGGATGGTTCATCATGACCCGCGGGGATTAACCTGTTGGGTCTTTGGATGTTCTGTTTTGGGTGTTAACGGGTTTGTTATTTTTTGATTTTTCCTTTTTGTGGTCCTTTTTTCTTCCGTTCAGCGAATTGCTGTTTGGTTCTTTCCTCCAGCATGGACAGTTTCATAAAGTTATCTGCGTCCACTGCGGAGTTACTTGAGTATGCTCATACCAGCGGTATTTCTAATTTCTGTATATTTATTTCGCCAGTTAAGGAAGAGGAATTCTTCCCGAGAGGGAAACCTAAGGTTTTTAAAGACGAACTTGTTGCAAGTATTAAAAATGCGGACAAAATCCAATGCCTCTACCTCACCAGAAACAACTAAATTGTAATAGAAACGACTGACTTCAACTGCGCGTTGGAGATTGCTAACATTAAATCGCTAGTGGGGATTGAAACCACAAGCAGTGTCAACACTGAGAATATTACGACACGTTTCATTATTAGATATCAGCTCGGACCAGAACCTGAATGAATTAGTCTCAGAAATCGAGAAATCTAACGGGTTACGAATTTTGGAAGCTCGTAGATTCTTAAAAACTTCAAGCAATGGGAAAATCCCAACAGAAATTGTGTTATTTTCTGTTTTTGGAAGGGAATTACCGGAGCATATTAAATATTTTTTCATGAAAGTTAAAATAAATCTCTTTGTCGACAGACCCCGACAATGTCAAAAATGCTTTCATTTCAACCATGCGACGGCTAAGTGTAAAAGTGAGGCCCTGTGCGTGAATTGTGGAACAATATATACGGAGGAAATTTGCAGTAAACCTCCCTTATGTGTGAACTGTAAAAAAGAGCACCCAGCTAATTTTAATTCCTGCCCAGTTAAAATTAAAGAAACTCAAATGCTTGAATTCAAATGTCGAAATAGCCTTACTTTTGCGGAGGCGCGCAGAAAATTTGACAGCAAATCCCAGACGTACGCGTCAGTTGCCAGCAAAGTTGACGATTTTGTCACAAAAAAACATTTTGAGACTGGCCTAAAAAATGCCATGAACGACATGGAGGCTAGACTACGTGAGGAATTAACCGGACAACTGAAGGCTTTGCAAGAAATTTTTACGACTGCAATGAACGAATGTGTTAAAACAGTCAATGAAAACGTGTCGAAAATAATGTCGTCCATGTTTAAAGGGAAGTGGGAAGATGACGCGGACTTGTGTTTCTTAGCCTTATTTTTATTAGGAGAAACAAAGGGGGCTCGGAGGGAGCTCCCGATAAATGGCAATGATCAAAACCACTCGGATATGGATTGTGAGGGTCACCCCAAGGAGCTGCCCCCTGGCTAGGGGTGCCTGTGGGTCTGTTTTTGCCGTGTGTGTTGGTTGTTTTTTGTTGGTTTCTGTTTTGGCCTTTGGCCGGGGTGGCCTTGGTCGGGTGGTGTCTCTTTTCGGTCCGTTTCTTCGTAGCTGTTTCTGGGTTTTTTATTCTTTTGCCGGGTTTGCTGGTTTGCTACCCTCCTTTTCGTGTGGTGGGGGGACACCGGGGTGCTTTGTTTCTTTGTTTTGTTCGTGGTTGGTGTGTTTTTTGTGGTGTCTTCGGCCTTTTTGATTCATTGGAATGCTCGTAGTGTTCGCAATAAGCACTCCTGGTTGAATACCCCCCTTTTCTTGAACGCAAGTATTGCATGCCAAGAGACTTTCCTTAAGAGTGATATCCCCTTTTCGTTAAGCAACAAAGTTATTTTTAGAAAGGACAGGACGAATCGTCCTGGTGGAGGACTTCTTACTGCTATCAACAATCACCTCTCTGCCAAAGAAATTGATCTCAACCTCCCAGCAAGTAACGTTGAAATCCTAGGGATCTCAGTGTTCATTAACAACAAAAACATCCGGATCTTTAACATAAACTGGCTAAATCAATTAAAGAACTATCTTATTCCTCCGTTTATTCTCGTGGGAGACTTCAATACCCACCATAGGGCTCTAGGCGGTAAGAATAATACGACGGACGCAGAGTGTCTCCTTGATTGGATACTCGATAACTAGATGTTCCTGCTGAATACCTCAACCCCAACTCATATTGCCGACTCACAAACATTAAATCTTCTCGACCTTTCGATTGTGTCGAGTGATCTTTTCAATGAAGTTACGTTCTAAGTTTTCCCAGACCCATACGATAGTGATCATTTCCCAGTAAAAGTCATCCTCAATGGTATGTCGCGGATTATCAATACCAGATGTAAAATCAATTGGGATAGTTTCAAAGCAGATCTAAATGAACACTTACACAACTTAGAGCAGGAGAATGTTGCCAATCTCTACAAGGTCATGACAAAAGTCCTAGAAACAAATACAGTGAAACTTCTCTAATGCGACCACCCTCCGTTCCGCGGAAAAGTGGTCGTTAAGAGAGGTGGTCGCTCAAAGAAGTCAACTTAAAAATACCAAAAGAATTTTTCCAAAAATAGAACCTTAAATTTTCTACTGTAATAAAAATAAAGAAACATGAAAAATACTTGCTTTTATTATTTATTGAATTACTGTACAATACAAGCACTAACACTTATGATTTTTTTAAACTTTCTTGAAATATGAAGAAATTTCAGATTGTTTCATATTTTTTACTTTTAGTGACACAACTTCTCGTTCTAATCTATTTTTCAACTCTGAAAAAAGAGCGCTAATTTGGACATCTTTCATGCTTTCTGAATTCTCCATAATAAAATCTATTTGTTTTAAAGTCTGCTGGGCTGTCATCGTAGGTTCGACAGGTGGAAGGATGTCGTCTGATGGACTTTCGTCTTCAGACTCTGAATTAGTTCCTAAATAGAAACGTCATTTTAAGTTCCCCAATCTTAAATATCTTAACTTAAATAGTAAATTTTTATAATAAATATCACTTACCTTGAGCAATGGCGTTT
Organism: Uloborus plumipes; assembly: GCA_038373865.1. NCBI lineage: Eukaryota > Metazoa > Arthropoda > Arachnida > Araneae > Uloboridae > Uloborus > Uloborus plumipes. The sequence continues at coordinate 17,829 of JAXGGA010017872.1, read as the reverse complement.
TCTATTAGGCGTTCTTCCCAATTGTCGTTGAGATCATCAAAGCATTCTACATTATGTTCACACTCTAAGGCCTTCTCATCGTATTCGATCCCTGCAATCTTTGAAAGCTCCTGTATTTCGTGAACAGCTTGTGGCTCGTTCAGTTCAGAAAAAATCTGATCTTCTATTGCAGAATTCGTCATACCACAACTTGCAAAGCATTTTGTTACGATACTCGAGTCCAATCCTCTCCAAGCAGACACAGACCATTCAATGGCGTCAGCTACAGTGATCTTTTTAGCCAATTCTGAAGCATTTGCACAGTCATCCATTCGTGCTATGATTGATTTCAGGACGTATTTTCGGTATTCCAGTTTAAAACATTTGATTATTCCCTGGTCCAAAGGTTGAAGCTTGGAGGTTGTGTTAGGGGGCAAAAACTGTAATTTTACATTTTTTAAATTTTGCTGCGTATGGCAGGCTGCATTGTCCAAGATCAAAAGAACCTTTCTCTTTTCTTTGGCCATTTTTCGATCAAAATCCGCCAGCCACTCTTCAAAAATCGCAGCTGTCATCCAGGCCTTTCTATTCGACTTCCAGTGAACTCCTAGTTTGCTGCTATCCTTTCCCTTAAAACACCTGGGTTGTTTTGATTTCCAAATCATCAGGGGCTGTAATTTCTCCCCCGATGTACTAACACAGAATGCTATGGTGATCCTCTCCTTTGCTTGCTTTCCTCCTTTGGAGTCGGCCGACTTCAGCATCATGCTCTTATTTGGGAGGGCGCGAAAAAAAAGTCCAGATTCATCCATATTAAAAATGTCTTTGTCTTCGTATCCGGCTAAAAGTAATGGCAGCCTCGTTTTCCAGTCTTCGCACAAACATTCGTCCACATCTGCCGCTTCTCCACATAATGCACGAAACACGACATTGTTTCGAATACGAAACTTGTCGAGCCAACCATTGCTGGCACCAAAGTCCTTTATTCCTAAAGCGTCAGCAATCTCCATTGCTTTTTCTTTCATTAAAGTTCCACTAATCGGAATATTTTTTGCCCTAGCTGCTTTAAACCAATTCAGTAGAACATCATTGACTTCTGAAAAATTTTCCATTCTACTTCTCTTTACACCTCGAAATTTGAACGTTTCCCATTCTTTCCGAATTTAAACTTTGTTTTTCAAAATTTTATTAATTTGGGTTTTCCCACAACCGAAAATATCTGCCAACTTCCTTTCAGAATTTCCTTTTTCATAAGACTCTATGACATCTATTCGCTGCTCCAACGTTAAAGTAACACGCTTGTTAGACATGTTTTAACACTCACGAGAATGGTTACAGAAGTGCACTGGCATTTCTTTTGCATGCTCCTTAAATTCGAACCAAACGTGCTTATCTTACTTAGAATAGAGGACCCTAGGGATTATCAGCAGTGTGACTTTTCATGTATTACCCCTTCCTTGCACCTGACCTGTTGCTCATCAGTAAACAAAGCGTCAAGGTCGACTGACCAGTTTGGAATATGGATTTTTCTTTTTCTTTTCTTTTTTGTGGTGAAAAGAATTCACGAAATTTTTTGGACAAAGGGTCAGACAGTGGTCGTTCATGGAGGTTTGGTTTGGGTTGACTGGTCGCTTCCAGAAGACTTTTTACATTAAGTAGATACGCGGAAAAATCGGTGCTTTAGGAAAGTGGTCGTTAACAGAGGTGGTCGCTAAATAGAGGTGGTCGCTTATAGAAGTTTCACTGTAGTAAATTGGTGAAGGTGGATAACTACAAAGGAAACCCCTGGTGGAATAGCACATGTAGTTTTTTACGGGGGCAGAAGAGGAAATACCTCCGCATCGCTAAGAGATCCTTTGACAGAAATGCCTGGATGGAATACAAAAAATATGCAGCCAAATTAAAAATAACATGTAACAACCTAAAGAGAAGATTTTGGAATAATACTGTGGAAAAGGCAGGAAAAGAAAAATCTATTTTCAAAATCCTTAAAAGTCTGAACAACCGCCATCATGATAGCCCGGGTTCAAACCTCACCCTCTCGACAAATGCTGGCGATATCATTTTTCCTGGAGCTCAAGCTAACGCATTCGCAATTTCTTTCCAAAAGCAGAGCATTAAGGAATTCATCCCCTGGATTTTAGTGGAAACTGTTGGCTAAACGAAAGGTTCAACATTAATGAACTACAACAGGCAATCAGCCGAAACAGAAATACCTCTCCGGGTCCGGATGGTATTACTGCAAAAGCCATAAAAAGTATTAATGGGAACAACCAAAAAAGGTTGCTAAACATCCTGAATAATTTGTGGGTGAATGGCGATGTACCGAAGATATTCAAAAAAGCACATATAATCCCAATTCATAAAAGTGGGAAGCCACATGATAACATAAAGTCCTACAGACCAATTTCCCTAACTTCAGTTTTAGCTAAAACATTGGAGAGAATGATTTTGAGTATACTCGAAACATTTTGCTTGAATGAAAAATTTTTTCCCGACAACCAGTTTGGCTTTCTGCCATTCAGGAGCTGTGACTCTGTCCTTTCTATTACTCATCATGAAATATTTAAAGCTTGCTCTCGGTCTGAAAGCTGCTTACGATTCGGTTTGGGTGGATGGCCTAGGATGGAAACTGCTCCAGATAGGGATCAATGGGAATATGGCTCTTTGGATTCACAACCTGATCTCGAATAGATCATTTCAGGTTAAATGGAGAAAGACTCTATCGGTGGAACTATCTGCCAATAGAGGGGTTCCTCAGGGGTCGGTTCTGAGTCCCCTCCTATTCCAAGTTTATGTCAAAGATCTGTGCGAGATCAGTTCAAAAAAGTAAAGTTGCTTATGTATGCGGATGACATCTTTTTAATCAGCTCTGGGGACAATCTTAGTAATGTGTTAGAGGAAACCCAGAAAACCCTTTGGAATATCCAAAAGTGGTGCGAAACATGGTATATGAAAATTGAGCCGGAGAAATGTGCAGCTGTAAATTTCTCTAACAAGCGTCAGCTACCGGATAGGAATTTAGAGATCGCGGGCTCCCCGATTGCATGGAATGACAATATAAAAATTCTTGGCATTTATTTTAACAACAACCTGACGTTTAAAAACCATATTAGTTACTTATAAAAAAAAAACCTATAAATACAGTAACATCTTGAAAGTTATTGCTTCCAAAAAGTGGAGGGCAAGAACCCATCACCTGCTTAATATCGTGGAAAGTTGCATTTGTAGCATTATGGATTATGGTTGTCATATCTACATGGCCTCTTCCGACTCCGATAACAGAAAAATAGAAACAATGTTTCATACGGCAGTTAGAATAGCGTTGGGCCTCCCGCGGTTTACGCCAATTCTGGTTCTACTGTAAGAAGCTTGCTTGATGCCAGTGTCGATGAGACATAAAATGAAAGCTTAGATGTACTACATCAAATAAATAGCTCTGGGAAATTTTTCTGTGACCAGAAAGATGTTACTCTCCTACGAGGTGCCTAGACTTCTGGCAATCTCAGCGAAAATACCTCTTGCTTGTCTTTGCAAAAACCTGCTTCCAGAATTAAACATCTATCCTAGTCAATTTATCTCTTTCTCTCTACCGACAAAACTAAACCCGGAAGCATTCAAAATTCACTGCGAGGATTTGCCGTTCCAAAAGAAACATCTAACGAATCAGATGATTAAGCACATGTATGATTACTACAAGGGAACTCACTGGAGAGAGCACAACTTAGTTGCGACGGTCGCCTCCAAGAAAGCCAGTTCAGTGGCAATTGGGATCTATCACCTCAAGAGGGACGAGAGGATCTGTGGGAGGGTCCCCGAAGGGAATTCCATCTTCACAGCGGAAGGGCTCGCAATTTGGCTGGCGGTGAGACGTTTCGGAATGTTGGAAAGCAATTTGACCATTCTGACAGACAGTTTGTCAGTGTTAAAGGCCCTCGAAAAGGCCAACAAGAAATCCCCCAAAATCATCCTGATGATTATCAATAGGATTGCATCCTGCATACTTTCGGGACAAAAAATTGAGCTTGTATGGACTCCCTCACATAGCGGAATCCACGAAAATGAGGTCGCCGACAAGTTGGCGGACAATGGCCACATGGAAAACAAAATCCTCCACTGGATATCCCCAGAGGACACTCTTTACAATGTCAAAACCAAGTATCAAATAGAATGGAACGACTTCTGGAATAAGACTAAGTATGCCAAAAACTATGGTCACTTGGCATCGGTGAATAAAAAGACAAGGACTATAACCCGCAACAGGCAGGTGGATGTGCTTCTCGCGAGAGCTAGAACAAGAACTCTGATGTCAAATTTTAACCTGCACAAGATTAGAGTCATAACTTCCCCCATGTGTGCGACTTGCAATGTTCCTGATACAACTGATCATATTCTTCTGGTCTGTCGAAAATTTGAAACCCAACGAAATATACTCCGTGCAAAATTTGGTTGTAGCCCGTTATCCTTTAGTTCTATCTTCTGGTTTTCCTCTCGATCTGGACGTCAGGCAGCGACCGTGTTGGAGTTTCTTCGCGCGACGGGTCTTCACTGATCTTTCTGGTGGACGAGCCCTTTTGGAAGTTTTCCTCCTGGACCTTGACCTTTTACTTCCTGTTACTCTAGACTGGCAACAGAGAATGGAGTATTGGAGGCAAAGCCGCTTTCTTCCAGCCAGCGTAGCATATGCCTCATCCCAAACAAATAAACAAACTGCTGAAGTTTAACAGTAATAATATCTGTTTGATCTTTCATTTTTTCTCCTTTTGCGGTCTTTCAGATTCTATATTGTCTTCCATTTCATTGTCCCCATAAGCTGATTCAATTGCGTCTTTAGTACTGGATTCTGTTTCTCTCCTCCTTTCCTCTGTGGTTTCTTTTCAGAATGAGTTTTCGTTCTATAATATAATCTCTTTGACCTCGAATTCGCTTGTTCATTGACGGTGGTCGTCGAGGTCTCTACTAGTGGTTTGGTTTCAACTGAAATGATTGTTTCTTTAATTCACATGTCAGTAATTCTGGCTGTACATATAAATCAGAGCACAAGAATGTATAAAAATAATTAGAGTATAGACTAGAGTCGAGTCTGCGGGTTTTTGGCGATCACCCCACTAATCCTTAAGTAAGTAAAGTTAAAAATGTTAACTAATATGGTACCAGTGACCGATCTTCGCTTTAGTTTGGTATGCAAAGACACAATTAGCCTCCCTACAGATAATCTCAGAATTTAAAGTTATAAATGTTCAAATTAACCTTTTTTGATTAAAAGGAATGTAAAATATTTCTAATGTATCTCTCATTACAAAGACAATTTTAATTAATTTACATCTCTAATATGAATCTAGTTCAAGTACAGGTTTCGTACGGAAATAGAGGTCAAGGGGTTCTAACCTGGATACTTTTCGGGACTGTAGATCCAAAAAACGCAATTCTGGACGATGTTGGGCCAGATGTTAGAGTTTCAGGGGCCCCACCTCAAGAAAGAAGTTTAAAATTGTTAAACATAATCTGTCTAGTAATTTTAAGTAAAACCATAAATACCAAGATGACACAAACAAGCAGAAAAGGATAAAAACACTAGATTAGAGATATAAAACCAATTTCATGAAGGAATGAGAACAAATTAGGATGGAATGTGTCCCCTAACAACTCCGTCATAGATGGATAAAAAGTCTTAAAATATTTTAAACGAGTATGATTAAAATTACAAAGGTTTTGTATTTTTCATTTTGCCCCATGGTTTTTTGAGGTGAAAATTTTCGACCTTTTTTTGAAGGTTCAAAATAACTTGCCAAAAATGAAAAATATTTCAACGCAAGCTGTATTGTAAAATTCATTACCCCTTCCTTCTGTACAGCAATTTTTAAAACAAATTTTTTATTTGTTCATTTTCAAACAGGTAAGTACACTTAACTATATCACGTCGTCCTACATTCCCCTACATTTACACTAAAAAGAAAAATTAAAATATTTTTGAAAAAAAAAAAAAAACATTGAACCGACTTCAAAACTTCACTCAGAGAGTGCTCTAAAAAGTAAAAAATAATTTTATTCTTTGAACACCATCGACCACTGCATTTAAACAAAAGTTTAGAAGTCGGTGCAAAAACTATAGGTAAATTGATGCTTAGTTACATTTTTCCAACATTTTTCAGAGAAACCATTGAAAATTAAGAAATGAATATCAGTACCACTACATAAATGTGGTTTTCAATGTAGTGTATGCGATTAAAGAACCCGGATTCATTGAAATTTATATTTATAGTTGTACTCTAGTTTCGTATGATTCTATTTAGTGCTTTTGCTCCGACTTCAAAGCTGATGTTTAAATGTAGTATCGATGGTTGGTTGGTCGCATTGATTTTTTTGGCGCAAGAGCCTTAATAGGCTATACTGCGCCAAACGATTGTTTTATGTAAAAATGAAGAATGTCAGGATTAGAATTATCTAAAATATAATGAACATAAAACTTCAAAATTCTAAAAACATTTCAAAACTGGACACATACAAATTTTAAAATTGCAATTGATAGGATGAAAGAAAGCAAGAACTGTCAAGTGATTTTGACCACAATCAAAATCGCATAATAAATAATAATCACCTGTAAAACTTTTTAATATTTAAAAAACCATTTTCAAAACTGACATAAAATTGAGTAAAACCCAAAACACATTACAAAACGAAGACGAAACAAACAAAATGACAGAGATAAAAACACTAAATAAGAGACAGGAAACCAATCTCGTGAAGAAATGGGAACAAATTAGGGTGTAGTGTGTCCCCTAGCAACTCCGTCAAAGATGGATAAAATTTATTAAAATATTTAAAACGAATTTGATTAAAATTTGGGCAGTTGCTTAGAATATGCAACACTGTCTGATTAATTTTGCATGAATTACAGGTTGGAGCTGGTTCATTGCATAAAAGATATTTGTGGGTGAACCTGGTGTGACCAATGCGAAGTCGAGCTATTAAAACTTGTTCTCTCCTGTTGTTCTTCTGTGCTTTAAAGCCTTTTATCGAGGGCTGGATGGAGTATAGTTTATTTTGTCTTTCTCTACTCCAGTCCTACTGCCAGTGGGTGGTCAGGTAGTCATCTATAGCCTTTTTTATATCATCGAAAGGAACACTGTCCTCAACCTGGATGCTTGCTGCTTTGGCTGCAGCATCAGCTGTCTCATTTCCTGCAATCCCAGCATGACCAGGGATCCAACAAAAGAGAACTGTAAAATTATTTTGAATGAGGCGTTTGTATAAATGGCAAGATTGAATGATCATAGGATGGCTATTGTTATTGCAATGAGTGATGGCTTCCACTGAGCTCTTCGAGTCAGTGTATATCACCCATTTCTTGTGGGATGATTTGGCTATTGTTTGAAGGGATGTAATTATAGCTTGTATTTCTGAAGTAAATACTGAGCAAGATGAGTTTAATTTTTCTGCGTGCATTTGTCCATCGATTATAGTTGCAAAGCCGACGTGGTCATTTGACTTTGAACCGTCTGTAAAAATCTCTTTATATTCAGAATAATTGCTTCTAATATCCTGCAAGATTTGTTGATAGGTTATATTATCAGTAGTATATTCGGGTATTGATAGAGGTCTTTGATTGTCGGAATATTTACTTTACACCAAGGTTCAATCGGTTGTATTATGTTGCGAGTATCAAAATCTGATAGCTGTAGGTCAGATAGCACTTGTCGCATTCGGATCCCAAATGTTGGAATCACCGAAAATGAAAGGGGGAAATAGGGAGACATTAGATGGGTTAAAAATGTAAAGATGTAACGGATGATTTGTACAAGGTTTTATTTTGAAATAAAAATTTAAGGAGAGTTTAAGACGTCTATTGTTAAGAGAAAGTTCATGTGTCAGAATATGTAGACTGCTGATAGGCGAGGTTCTGAAGGCCCCTGTGCAGATGCGCAATGCTTGGTTATGTATTGAATCCAGGATCTTGAGATAACTTTTTGCAGCGGAGCCATAGACTTGACATCCGTAATCAATTTTGGAGCGTATCAGAACCCTGTAGATTCTTAAGAGTGACTCTGTATCAGCACCCCAAGAAGTGTTTGCCAGGCCTTTAAGAATATTTAATTTCAATAAACATTTTTTTCGTAACTCATGAATGTGCGGCAAAAATTTAAGTTTGTTGTCAAGTGTGAGACCAAGAAATTTTCCTTGATTTTTTACTGATATTGGTTGGCTGTTAAGAACTGGGTCAGGATGTAATCCTCTTTTACGGCAGAAATGTATGCAGAAAGTTTTTGCGGGGAGAAAGAAAAGCCATTCTCCTCCGCCCATTTTGAGACTTTATTAATAGCCATTTGAAGCTGTCTTTCAATGATACTCATGTTCGTCGACGAGAAAGAGATTTGAAAATCATCCACGAACATAGTACCTTTGACAGCGGGGGGCAATTGTTCGATTAAGCTATTGATAGCAATTAAAAAAAGAGTTACGCTCAGCACACTTCCCTGGGGTACACCTTCTTCTTGGATGAAGGTATCAGACAGAACAGATTTGACCCGTACACGAAAAGTTCGATGTTTGAGAAAGTTGGAGATAAAGATAGGTAGGTTACCTCGCAACCCATACTCGTGCAGAGTTTTGAGGATCCCATATCTCCAAGTACGGTCATATGCCTTTTCAATGTCAAAGAATACGCTCACAAGATGTTTACGTTTAAGAAATGCTTCTCTGATTGATGTTTCAAGAAGCATCAAATTGTCTATAGTGCTCCTGCCGCGCCTGAATCCACTTTGAAATGAGGATAGTAGATGACTTGACTCCAGAATGAAAATTAGTCGTGCGTTTACCATGCGCTCCATCAGTTTACATAGGCAGCTAGTAAGGGCTATAGGTCTATAGCTTTCAGGTTGATTGGGTGGTTTATTTGGTTTCAGTAACGGTATTATTGTTGCTTGAGTCCAGATGGTCGAAAAACATTGTTCAGTCCAAATTCTATTGAAAAGATGTAGTATATATTCTAAAGAGGGTTTACTTAGATTTTTCAGCATACTATTATGTATTTCATCAGGACCAGGTGAAGTATTGCGGGTTTTTTGCAAAGCTATAATAAGTTCTTTAAAAGTAAAATCGGTATTATATAAGTCTAAAATGTTTGAATTAAAATTAAGGATTTTTCTTTCCTTAAGCGATTTTAGAGCTAAAAACTTTGAATCATTCTTGTCTGCTCTGGAGACTTCTGACAAATGTGTCCCCAAGCAGTCAGCCACCTCTTTGAGGCCAGATATTGTTTGACCATTTTTCTCAAGTATGGGAGCACAAGATGTTTGATACTTACCAACGATTTTTTTAATTTTGCCCCAAACGGTCTTGGTTGGGGTGGACGTCGTGATTGTGCTGACATATGTTTGCCACGAGTCCCGCTGGCTTTTTCGCCGAATCCTCCGAGCTTCAGCACGAGCTCGTTTGAGTGATACAAGATTTTGTGTGGTGGGATATCGACGAAATGTGTTCCATGCTTTTTTCTGTTTTTTAAAGGCTGCCTGGCAATCAGAGTTCCACCAAGGCTTCGGAAACTTAATTCTTCTCTTGGTGGTTCTTGGTATAGCAACTTTTGCTGCATTCAAGATAATGTCGGTTACTCGGCTTACAGCTACATCAATGTCAGTTTCGTTCACAACTTCCGATGTTATTTCTGCCAACTGGGTAAATGCTGCCCAATCAGCTCGATCAAGACGATAACGGGCTTGCTGCTGCTCATTGTAGCTGCAGCGTCCAGTAAATGTTAACTTGATCGGGAAGTGGCCACTGGTGTAGAAACCACTTTCTACCTCAAAATCCCAGTGTGGCAGAAGCGAAGGTGAGCATATTGACAGATCGATGGCATGGTAGGACTGCGAAGGAAGATGGAAATAAGTGTTTTCACCGTTATTAAGAACACAAAGATCATTGTCACAAATAAGATTTTCTATAATCAAACCTCTACTGTTGGAGTCTGGACTCCCCCAGAGAGGGTTGTGGCCATTGAAATCCCCCAAGATGATATAAGGGGGTACAAGTTGATCTATCAATGTCTGCAATTCCACACTTCTCAAATCATAAGAAGGTGGAATATACACAGAACAGACTGTGACCAGCGAGCGATGGTGTACACGCGCAGCTACTGCCTGAAGGGATGTGTTGATATCGAGCTGGCTAGATGCGTAATCATTAGAGATTAGCATCGCCACTCCACCACAACGACGGTCTCCTGTCAAGCAGTCCGTGCGGTATATTTCAAAACCATTCAGTCTCGGTTGATCAGAAGGTGACAAGAATGTCTCTTGCAGACAGAAAATGGCCGGTTGGTGATATTCAACAAGATCTTTGACGTCCGTGACATTACGCGAGTAACTCTGACAATTCCAAGAAAGGATGCTCAGGGCCATGAATGAAAAGGAAAAGAAAAACGGCCAAAAGAAAGAGAGGCAGCTCACGAAGCGGGGACGTCCGTCCATCCCTCATCTTCCGATGACGGAAGCTCTTTAAATTCTACATCATCAGTTTCCTCGTGAGGGAGAATAACTTCCTTACGAGTAGATTTTGTCAATACTGTTTGCTTGTTATTTAGTAAAAAGTCTTCTTTTTTAAAATTATGATATTTAGGAGGCCTCTGTTTAGAGGAAGCCCCAATTTTTGCACGCGCTTGTATCATTTTTTTCCGTTCAGCACACTTTTTAACATTTTGTGTGGTTTGTGCATTTGCAAAGAGAAATTCAGCAGGTTTTGAATTTACTATTTGTATTTCTTTCTTTTCATTTGGTATTTTTGTAGAAGATTTTACGCTGTTGGATTGTTTATTTTGAGATTTGGGTTTATTATTTTGGTCAGAATTCGTTTGAGTTACTGCCTCTGTGTACTGGAAGATTTCATTACTTTTTTAACCGCAGCGGCATAGGATAATCCTATTGATGGGGTGCGAGATTCAACAATTTTTCTTGCATCTGGATATGAAATTTTCTGTGTTGTTTTAATAACTTGAATTTCCTTCTCGATGAGCCATTTAGAGCATTTTCTGGAATATGAGGGATGAGATTCCTTACAGTTGACACATTTAAATTCTCTCGTACATTCATTGCTGTCGTGGCCGGGCTCAGCACATCTGGCACAGGTATTTGTACCACGGCATGACAGCTTGGAATGACCGAAACGCTGGCATTTAAAGCAACGTAGAGGATTTGGTACATATGGTCGAACTGGGCAAGACAGGTATCCAGCTTTAACGCGTGAAGGGAGGATAGGAGAATTGAACGTTAGAATGACGTGCTTTGTGTTTACCATCTCGCCATTGCGTTTGATGGTTATTCTTTTCACTCCGATCAAATGCTGGTCTTGCATTTCCTCTAGTATCTCCTTCTCAGAGGTGAAGAAAAGATCTGGTTCTGAGATTATGCCTCGAGAAAGATTTAATGTATTATGCTCTGAAACAGTAACAAGGTAGGAACCTATTTGTTTTATTGACATAAGAGATTTTACTTGCTTATTTTCTTTAATTTCAAGAAGAAGTTCGCCGCTGCGTAATTTTTTTACAGATTCGAATTCACCTATTTGATGTATAAGAGATTTGTTAATGAAAAACGGAGAAACAGTGGTCAGATTTAAATTTGGGTCTTTGCGTTTGATTATAAAAAATTTGGCATTTGACGACGTAACATTTTGACGCTCCCCACCAGGGGGAGAAAGGTTTTTTTCTTTTAAATCCATGAACGGACCGGAGAACTGGGGGGAAAAAATGGGGTCGAGCCCCTGCGTAGCCCCCCTACACAGGGGTAAGGCTGCGTACGACAGGGTTCGCCAGCTAGCCCTGAAGTCGACCGCTTGAGATACCGCTTGTCCCCGGTACCACGCAGCCATCGGCACGGTTGACACACCTTGGCTTGGGCATTGTTCCGAAATTTGGTAAGTGTGATGAGGGAAGGAAGGAGAAACAAATCCCTTCCCGCCGATATTCTGTTTGAGCAACTGGGGGTCACGACTCCGCCCAAGAGCTCGCCCCGAACTCACCACACCGCAAGCCCCCCTACCACGGCAAGGTAAACGGACAACGGGGGGGGGGGGTAGTATCGATGGTGTTCAAATAAAATTATTTTTTACTTTTTAGAGCACTTGCCGATTGAAGTTCTGAAGTCGGTTAAATTTTTTTTAAAAATATTTTTATTAAGTGTGTGAGTAAGCCCGTGAATATTTTCAGTTCAGTTTATTTGTTTGATGACAGTGGTATGAAATAAAAAAACTTATTTGAACATCGAAAATATTTTATTATAAAAAACGAATATTTTTGCAAAATAATATTACAAAATATTCATTAGAAGCATTGTCGATGTCACACCAGCTGGTGTCGTCGAGAAGCGCCGGAGGCGGCGCTCAGGGATCGAAATTAAAAGCGCTTAATAAGTTGCGCAGGTCGTCATTTGATAAGTGCAGGAGGACGATGTCAGCGCACAGGGGTGGGAGCAGCAGGGAGAGGCACGCGTCGGTGAGGCGTCTCCTCTCCTCCAGAAGCCCCAGTTTGAAGGCGATGAGGCAGCCGTAGAAGGGGAACTGCTCCCCCAGGCGGCCGCCTCTCAAGGGGCGCCGGATGCCCTCCAGCGGGAGACGCGGGGCGACCTGGCCCTTTTCGGCCCTTTGGTTAGTATCTTGGGAAATACTTTGCAAGGCATTCTGGAAGCGTTTGTAACCTTTTGCTAACGCTTTAACCGCGTCTGCTCTGGCGCTCCATCTCGTGTGGTTTAATTTCTTGGGAACAAGGATGTTATTTGCCCCACTCTCATTTGCATCTTCTAGACATTTTTTCGTAACTTCCCAGCGGTGAGTTGAAGCTGAAAAAAAGTTGTAGAGTGTCTGCAAGAAACCAAAAAAAGAAATTGCTCCAACGCAGCTATCTACCGCGCTTACCCCCACTAAATTCAGCGAATGTGCTGCACACGGGATGTAAAACGCTAAGTTATTAATCTCGCAAATATGAGATTGAAGGCCGTTATAACAACCGGACATATTTGCTGCGTTGTCATATGTTTGTTCTACAAAATATGAGAGGACAATGTCGTGCTTGCTTAAAAACGTCAACACGACTGAGGCAAGAGCTTCACCAGTGTGACTACTAATGGGAATAAACGTTAGGAAACACGTTCATAAACTTCTCCATCAGATCTCACATATATCATGATTATTGTCAACTGATCGACGTGAGACATATCGGGTGTCGAATCTACACTTAAAGAGTAGTATTTTGCTTCCTTTATTTCCTCTAGAATGACATCTAAAACTTTCTCTCCCATTATTTGTATTACTTCTTCACAGATTGTAGAAGATAAAAAGGAGGGCTTTCTTCGGCCTTGATTTCCATAAGTCGCTATATGCGAACTTAAAAACGGATCATACTCCGCAATTAATTCCAAAACTCCCAAATAGTTTCCATTACTCGGGGAACCAAAAATTTCCGTATCGCCACTGAAAGCTAATACGCGAGAGGAGAGAAATTTTACGGCAGATACAACTCGTCGCAGTACTTGAAGCCAGTATTCTCTTTCACGATTGAACTGAACTTCTAGTCCGTAGTCTATTCGGCCACGTGCTATTTTTCTGTTCACGACTGTCTGTAAACACAGCCTATGTGCCTCGCTATTCTCGTGCGACCTCATGCGCGCAGAAGCATTTTTCCAATCGGAGAATCCTTCGGAAAATTGGGTTTTCTGGTTCTCTTTTGTAAAAAGAACGCATGGGAAACAAAGGCTTCCATTTGAAGGAGAATACATCAACCACTCTCGCTTGATTACAGAACTATTCAGATGTTTTCGATAGTCCATTGACTTCGTAAAAAGTCTTTTACTATCTTCGTATTGTCTGGATGAAGCGGATAAATCTCCGTCAAAATTCTGACATTCAGAAGGGTCTCTAGAACACCAAAAAGTTCTCACGTTTTCCGTAATGTTGCTCCACAGTCTCAAGTCTTTTTCATATTCAGATTTTGACTTCATTTGTATTTGTAACAAAATTTCCGGCTCCACTTCTTTTTCCTTCAGCATTTGCTCATCATGGTGTTTAGGAGCGTTTTCAAAGAACGGAATTTCAACCTTTGGAGTAACACCATGGTTAACATCAAGTTCCAAGTCTTGTTCATACTTTGTGTTTGATTCGTCCATCATTTGTATTTGCAACGAACCTTCCGGCTCCACTTCTTTTTCCTTCGGCATTTCCTCATCTTGGTGTTCAGGAGCATTTTCAAGGAACGGATTTTCAACATCCTCAGTAACACTGCGGTTAACATTCGCTTCTAGCACGGTAGTTGTTCGTGTAAAGCCGAGATTAAACAGATTTCTGTTCTGTTGAATCGTTTCGTTCAATTTTTTAACTTTCTCTTGCTGTTTTTTTCTTTTCTCTGCACCACTCTGATATCTTTTTTTTTTCTTGAGATGACATTTTGTTCTGTAACACAGAAAATGAGATGCAGGTCAATTTTAAATATATTCAAACTCCTAACTCATAGAAAATAGTCTAAAAAATGAATAAATGAATAAAATAAAGTAAAATAAAAATTGAATTTTGACATCTGGAATCCAAACTGTATTTTTCAATGTGGTCAATAATAGGTGTGTGTGTCGTGTGTGTCTGGATTTTGAATTCCACCACCCTGGGGACAAACTTGCAGGGGCCGATGGAAGGTGGTAGGCAGAATACCCACTCAAAAATCAAAGGAAGCCAACCATGATCAAATGAGAGTAAAAAAGCAATTCGTCGATTGCTTCAAAAAATAAAAATAACTTTGGATATGTGGGGCTAAAATTACGCTCAGGAAACATATATTCCCGTCCAGCTGAGTTGTTTAAACATCCAAGTATTAATTTCCAGGGTTTTTCACTGGGGGCCACAAGTTTAAGGGAAAGGGAAAAAAATGAAAAAGGGGGAATCGTAGTAAGCAAAAACAATATCTTTCTTTTTTTTTTTACATTGGAAGCCAAATATATACTATTACATGTACACAGACCTGCCAATTCTCCCGTTTTTCACGAGAGACTCCCGTTTTTTGTTCCATTTTTGTATTTTCTTACTTTTTTTTTCAAAATGGAGTAAAGCTTTCATCTGTAAAATATAGTTATTCACAGCCCCAATAGATAGCGTAACTATCAGCGCTGATCTGTACGCAATGCTCCGAAAGATGCACCATTTGCGTCGATGTGCGCCGCCGAATACCACCTGCTACAAATTTTTTTTTTACCCATTTTGCGCCAAAGGTGTGTCAAAAAGTTCCATTAGCAAAATTGCCGTTTTATTACGAATTTATTACTGAAATCTTCGGCTCAAATGACAATATTTTTATTTCTGTTTTATTCTCAATGTTTCAAAATCGTAAAATAAGAGGAACGAAGTGTCAGGGAAAATGTGTGCAATCTTTTTGCATCCATTACAGGAATTGAAAGTTTAGCTTTTAGACAATTTCTTATTCGTCTACAAAGCGATCACTTACACTTTTTCGTGTTATTTTTCATCCAAACACTTTTTTTTTTTAACGTTTGGTCTTTGAAAAATTCGGCAAAATTTGTAAACGAGCGATTTGTTTCAATTCTCTTCAGCTGAAACGATCGTTTAAATTTAGTTGTCATTCTAAACATATACTTAGAGTGATAATTCTGTAGTTTTAGCAGACTAAAAAATGATATATTAAAAAAAAAAAATCGTAAAAGTACAAGAAGGATGACGGAAACAAATTTTGATTTTAAGCGTTTGCATTGGACCTCTAAATAAATTTTCTTTTTGACCTGAGCAATTATGATGCTAAAAAGTTTGAAACAAGCATAAAGCATAAGTAATTTAATTTTAGAATTAAATTAAAATATATATATGGGTCATTCTACGCTATTTGAATTCAGACGGCCAATGGAAAAACTTCATGTAAAACTGATTTTAATAATGTTTTTGCATGCTGAAGCATTACAGACTATTATCTTTTATATGCACCACCCAATTAATTCTTTGTAATTATTTTATTTTAGCATTTATAGCCGAAAATAGTCATAAATGTATACTCCCCTGGCCTGTCCAAATACTAGTTTTTATACAAACATGTTCGACGCTCAATTTTTGCTCACGTGACATAATGTTTTTTGCCATAATCATACACTTACATTAACAGAGAAACCAATTTCATCAGTAAACATTGAAAAAATATTTATTATTATTGTAAAAAAATACACTTTTCAACGGGCCATACCAACAGTGTCACCTCCACCTGGCGAACTTCAAAGACTAAAATTTAGTATAAAAAATGCATAAGAATGATGTTGATTGCGAATAACCAGTGTAATACTGAGTAAAGTTAAAAGCAAGCTAAGAGGTTTTTAAAAAATTCGAATATTATTGCATCGGTTCTTGTTGAAAGTGCCTCAAAGCTTACTGAGCCAGTCGCTGTAGTATTTCCCCTGGTAAGTATAACTTTCGATATTTCATCGTTACATAAGTATGCGTATGTACAATGCAATGCTTATTGTGTGCAGACATCACGGTTTACTTGAAGTTCTGGTAAGAAGAACGCGTGATGCTGTTTTTATAGGTAATGTGTGATTTTGTCACTTCTCTGGCGTCACTCCCCTGGCATTTTTGTTTAAAAAAAGGGTAAATATACATTAAAACTGTGATATAAGCATAATTAATTTTATTTTTAATCCTAATTGCCCCTGTGAAAGCAATTTGAATGAACGTAAATAATGCGGGAAGTATTTTTATTTGGGATCTGCGGTGCGACTTGTATGCAACATGTCGTGTTTTCAGGATTAATTTTTTTCATTTTATTACAACGTGAAAAATTTTTTTAATACAGGTCTCATAGAAATGAGTCCATACTATGATTTTACACCGAAAAATAAGTGAAATAATTGTAAATCAAACCAGAATTCCGCCAATAGTGTCACTCCCCTGGCAACGCATTTTCCCCTGGTATCGATAAGCCCCACAAAAATTTAAATTTCGTCTGGCCCTTACCACTACAATCATAAAAATAGCGGCTACTAGTGATATAATGAGTGTGAAATTAAACAGATTATTTTTTCTTTGGGGACACAAAAAACGCATTGATCGTAGAATCACCCATATATATGAAATTTGAAGCATGGTTATAATTTTTTGAATATTTTACTGAAGTAAAATTATATGTATACTCATTCAAAAATGTCTATTTATTTTGTCAAATAAGCAATCATTTAAATTTCTTTAATTGGTATTTTAAAAATAGTTTCATAAATGTGTACATTTTGAAGTAGTTCATTACATGTTATTGCTGTTAAATAATTAATGCATATTATTACTTTTTGAAATGAAATTGTTCTAACATAACAAGGAACTGTCAATACTGAGGCTTGCTTCTTTTCCAGGCCTATTTTTCCCCAACAATTTTGCGGTAGAACGGGGGGGGGGGGGAATCAAAGAGTACTCAATGGGTATTATTGAACAACAAAATCACATCTACATAAACCCGTTTCTATACATAGTTGAAGAATCTTTAAAAAACTACCCTGGAATGGTAACGAGTTAATATGTGATGTTACATTAGTCTCTTTTAAGCTGGAAATACTTGATAAGAGTGCTTTTTCTTCATTATAGCATGGTTTAAAATCTCCCTTTTTCTCCCTTGAAGCTTTGGCCAGATCTTCTGTTTTTTCATTTCATAAGGTTGGCAGGTCTGAGTACATAAATGATATAAAATGGTTTTATGTCTTTAAAAATCGCAGAAACTCAACACAAAGCACACAAAACTTACCTACATTATCTCTAAGAAGTTTTTAAAGGAGTTTTCAAACAATAATTAAACAGAAAAAGCGTCATGTGCAAAAGGGACTCGTTATTAAATTGATA
>JAXGGA010017871.1:0-23297 GCA_038373865.1 Uloborus plumipes | reverse complement strand
ATTTAAAAGACAAAAAAAAATATACTAAAGTAGGTTCATTTCCAAATTTCGGCTTCCAAACTTTCTCATCTTATTTACATGAGAACTAAAGAGCTTTTGAGATTTTGATTATTTATTCAGCAATCTCTGCACTTTATAAATGAATAATAAAGTCCCGCATTTCCTCCACCAATCACATTTCAAGGGATATTTGCATAAAATCTGACTATTGTCTAAACTTTTGCAACGATGTAAAAAAATGTCTTTTGTAATATCCAAAATTTGATTCCAGTTATAGTTTTAAGAGCTACAGACACGTATTTGGGACCATATTGTGTACCTGCAGTAGAAATTTGAAAGCATTTCGTTGAATAGCTTTCTTTTTATTCACACATTTGCCATCTGTCTAAACTTTTGCATCGCAGTGTATATACATACATACATACATTTTTATATATATCGATGTTGGCTAGCATTTTTTCTTGTAAATATAAGGAATAAACTAGACATAGTACCTTGAGCCATTCTGAAAACAAATAAACATTGATTTTAATACAGAAAAGCAATTTCACTGTTTTCGAAAGGAAAAGTAAGAATATTTGAATATTTTAGAAAAGGATATATATATATATATATAATAAGTTTTATTTGAGAAAATTTTGGAATAAAAACAACGCAGCAAAATGCCCCGGCGTAAACGGAAAATACAACCATTTTCTTTTAGCTTCAAGATTATGTTCTGTAGTTGATGATGGAAAAAGGCTTTAACTTGCCTGGGCTTGACAATTTTTTAACCCATCCGTTTCAAGATGAATAATTGTGTTGACATCATTTCGGTGTCTCCAAAAGAACTTTTGAAATGACTTTCACGGTTTAAAGCTCTTCGTTTTTAAATGGATCATTTGTTCTACATAGAAATATTTTCGATTGCTGCCTCTCCTTTAATCCAATGAAAATATATCTTATTATAAAAGTTATGTAATCATCAAGTATTCATTAAATGAAGGTATAAATGTGTGAGCATTAGGCAAAACAAGTAAATGAAATTACAATTTAATGAGAGTTCGACTTTTTAACTAACGTTAGAGACAAGTACATAAATAAATGCAAGGTTTTTGACTTAAATGCTACTCGATGTGGGTAAATTATTGTGGGAAATAGAAAGTAACTAATGATTGTAAAGTTAAGGGGTAGCAGTGCCTTTATTAATTTTTTCTTAAATTTACGTGAAGGATATAATTCTTTGAAACTTTTGTTCCGACGTGTAATTAAACTATCAAAAATTTTGCTTTATTTTAATAAACATTTTGCCCACTTTTTTTTAATTTGAAAAATGTAAGAAATTTTCAATTTTTTAAAATCCCTAAGGCTTTTTTATTTTTGAACTAACTTCAAAATTTCTTTTTGATAAATGATCACAAGAGTCACCCCGAAAAATCTTTATGTATACTAATCGTAAAAAATTCTTAGAAAATGTTGTTTTCAGAGGTTTAACAAGCTCTAAAAAAATTAATAATTTATAAAATGCTTATTTAATGCACAGTTTTGTTAAATATATTATCCTGAATACGAAAAATATTATTTAAAAGCTGTATATTTAATAGAAAAAAATCCTAAGCGATTCCAGTAGCATGGAAACACTAAGAACTGATCATCGAGAAAAAGCACCTTTAACTTTTGTTTTTTTATAAGAGCTCATAGCATGCATACCCTAAAGTCTCTCATAACTTTTTAAATAATTGGGATAGAGCAATGTTATTTTTCCGAGTGTTTTAAATAGCATTTACTTTTGGAATAAGAATTAAAAAAATTTTAGGTTGTTTTGTCATTTCTGAGGTACTGCGACCCCTTAATTATGTAATCATTCCATTTAAGAATTCGATTTATACGACTCTAGCCCACATGTTAAGCTACAATCTTTAATAATGACACCAAAACTTAGAGGCATGAGTTAAGCAAGTTCACAGTAGAAATAATCTTTTTAAATTAATTTTAATTTTTCAGAAGCAGTATCTCCAAACTAACTCTATTACCGTCTTTTATCTGCACAGTTGTCATTAATAACTAATTTGAATTAACATCCAGATTATTCGCTGGTTATGTGATGTAACCACGATAATATTTTTTCTGTCAAAGAATTATCCTGGAATTTTACTCCTATGACATCCAAGTATAAGGGTGAAGCTCAACTTTGACGTAAAGCAGAAAAGTAAAATCGAGGTAACTAGTTTTCCTATGGAAAGTCCCCGGATTTTCAGTTTCAGCCTTCGATTTCGGGTGGTTTTCTGCTGATAAGGAGCACGGCAATTAATAGTTTTTTCGGAAAGTTATAAGCTAAATTGAGGGCAGTCTTGTCAGTATATATAGTTACGATAGCATTTTGGTTTCGGTCGTAAAGACGGAGGAGTGTCAAAGAGAAGTTTCAACTCACATTGCTTTTTTGTTATTTTTTTTAAAGATCTTTATGTCGTCTCATTAAACATCGACTCCATTCAAAATTAATATAAAATACGAAAAGTAAGCGATACAGAAGCATATAACAACTGTCATTTCGGAATTTATTAAAAGATTATTATTATTATTACACTAAAAAATAAATGTTGTTTTTACAGTATAATACAGTACAGAACCTTTTATCCGGGAACCAAAATACCGGGAAACCAGAAAACCGGCAACATTTTGTCGATTTTTCCTCCCCTTTTTAAAATACGCATTTTCGGCAATTTCTAAAAAATGAAGAGCTTTTTTTTTTCTTTTGAAATATCTAAATTAATATGAACGGTTTCTTCATAAATACCATATAAGTAGCATATAGCTCAGAAATTTTTAATATTGTAATATCTATAAGCACTTCTGGATTGTTTTCTCTTAAGATTTTAAGATGCATTACTACTTGTTATAGTAACTTGAGTTTCATAAACGATTGGCAAATATCGCTTCGCAGCGATCCAGAAAAAAGGGAAATTCAGTTATCCGGGATAGCTGTGGTCCCAAACATCCCGGATAATTGGCTCTCTACTGTACAGCTAATTTTATAGTAACAAACTGTAAAAATAGGTAATTTTACTGTAATAAACTGCGAAATTGCTCATTTTACGCTAGTAAACTGTAAAATCACTGCTTTATAGTAATAAACTGCAAAATTACTAATTTTGCAGTTTATTATTGTGCATTTTGAAGTTTTAAACTGGAACCTCTGCTGTTTTTGACTGTTGTTTTTTCACTGCTAATTTTGGGCAATTAATTAATACAGCTAATTTGGGGGTTTTAAACTGTAAAATTGCTGTGATAAACTGTAAAATTGCTGCTTTACAGTAATAAACTGTAAGATGGCTAATTTTACAGTTACCGCTGCGCATTCTGCAGTTTTAAACTTGAACCTCTGCTGCCAGTATCGTACTGTAAAAACAGCACTTTATTTTTTGCAGTGTACTACTATTATTTTCAATGCCCCGAATAGTCGCGAAAAATAAAGATTACTGTAAAACTTCAATGACACTGCACTTAATTGCGTTGCGCAATGTCTTTTATATACTCTTCTATTACGTCAGGTCACAATTTTCATTTCCGAGTACTCAGTGTGCAATAAAGTATATCTCGAACAATAGAACTCCCCGCAAAATGTCAATTTCACAATGTATGCTATCATTCAATTTCTACCTAATAAAGAGCTTCATCAGTATAAAGAGCATTTACGTCATTTACATAATCTCCTTTCAAATTCTATACCAGTAGGGGAGAGCGGGGCAAAAAGTTCCGCAGGTAAGTTGTTCCCTTTGAAATAGCTTAGCTAAGAAAAAAAAATAAACGTATTTTGTCAATACGTCGTGAAATAGAATGTTATAGCGCACAAATGGCAGCTATTTCAGCCAGCCCAGTAGCTTTCGGCTATTATTTTTGTTTTTGGTGTTTTTGGTCTTTTGACCAAAATTTAATAGTTAGTGTTAAGTTTTTTGGTACTTTTCTATGAAGATAGAATGTGCACCCTAATAGCATACGCTGAAACTATTTACGTTTCGCTACGTAACCTATAATTTGATGTTTTAAAGACATGTGCTTTTGGGGCTAGTTGTTCCCTTTTTGGGGGGCAAGTTGTTCCGCGAAACAACTTGCTCCAGAAAAATTAGCAACTATCCTGAAGGAATCTCTTGCCCTATTCATCTGTACCAGTGATGCAGTAAATAAGTACACATATAAATAAACATTATATGTTACTGTGAAAGACCGAAAGTGAGATGGTACACTTTCACCAAAAATAAATCCTGCAATATTCAGTCTATCCGATAGATATATATTAGATATAAAATTTTCGAAGAGCAAACTATGTAAGGCATCGAAATACATTTCATACTTTAATATAAAAGTCATATTTTTGGAGGATCGTATTTGAAATTTTAGCTTAATCCCTGTTATAACTGAAGACTGAACCAATTATTTTAGCTTATTAGCTGTTGAAGCTGTTAATTATTATATGTTATTTTTACATGTTGCACTGTCCTTACTGTATTTTACCATGTGAATGTATTTCTGTTTACTATTTACTAGATGCGTTGCCTGGCTTTGCACGGTCTACCTTGAGGATAAAACTTTTGTGAAGCGACGCGCGTCTTAAAGTCCCGATTAAATTATTTAAAGTCGATATTTTGCCGGCATCCAGCACAAAAAATCTGTTATAGACCCCATACTACTTCCTTTTTCTTAGTAGATGCTTTAAGTGTTAAAATAGTGCTTAGAGTGAGCAAGATAACAAATAAAACATTTACATCCCTAGGTTGCCATGAAACAATGCAAAAAAAAGTTTTACAATGATTCATTTTTTACAGATGGCCGATTTTAACATCATTCAACGGATTTTTTCTCAAAATATCGTCAACAGCGCCAAATTGTACCGGAGGTCAAGAAATCATTTTTTCCTCCCCAAATTTGTCGCCAACATGGGGATATGTCGCCAAGTTGGCGTCAAACACTTGGCGACCAAAAGCTTGGCGATATATCGCCAAGTGATCGCGCCAATTCATATCACTTGTGTCTACATTAAAATTAACACTGATTTCCCCCCCCCCCCAAAAAAAGCGGGTAACCCCCCTGGGAATATTGAAATGCAACTACAAGGGGAGGTGCACAACTGAACCTCCCTCAGAGCATACATAGCAAACTAGAAGCTTCTACGTTCTACAGTTTTTGAGTTATGTGGCATACATGCGCACATACAGACGTCACGAGAAAAATCGTCGTAATTAACTCGAGGGTGGTCGATATAAAAGGAAAATATCTACCGGATATGTTGTAGATCTACGAAACAGATCTGGTAGTTTTGATCTATAAACAGATCGAAAAGGATTTTTCAGCTGGTTATATGTTGGTAGGTACATATGCACGTGCTGACAGGTTGAAAAAACTGCTCAACATTCATTCGGGAGTGAGCAAAACCCACCGACCGAAATTCGAATGATTTTTTTTTTCGCAATGACAATACTTCCTTTGCTACGTAAAAGGAAGTAAAAAAGTCGTAGTAAGTACGAGAAAACAATTGATTATTTAAACGATATTGTTGTAGCCCTTAAATAAAGATATACTAATATCAACCATTGTTTTTTTCCACAAATTATGTTTTTAATGAGTTATTATTCTCGCAGCGTGGTTAAATTCGAAATCAGCATCGTTATTCATCGTCTTATCAATCTCGGAACAACTTGCCCCAAGGCGGGGTTTGTTGTTCCTTTTCGGCTTTACTTGTTATGAAATTAATTATTAAAAAATCTTACGAAATACTACTCAAAAAACAGTCTGTATATCAAAGGGACATATAATACTAGGTTTTAACCTCGAGATATTTATTCTAGAACCAAGTTTTCAAAACGAATTTTGAGCTTGATTAAAAAAACTTGATTAAAAGCTTGATTAAGCTTTTAGCCCCGCTCTCCCCTACATTGTAAAAAATGAATGTTGTTTTTACAGTAAAATATAGCTAATTTTATAGTAGTAAGCTGTAAAATTTGCTAATTTTGCAGTAATAAACTGTAAAATTGCTAATTTAACAGTAATAAACTGAAAAATTGCTTATTTCAGTTTATTACCGTGCATTTTACAGTTTTGAACTGGAACCTCTGCTGCCAGGATTATACTGTTGCTTTTACAATACAATACAGCTAAATTGTATGGCAATAAACTGAAATATTTAGCTGTACAGTAAGAAACTGCAAAATTGCTAATTTTACAGTTTATTGCAGTGCATTTTAGTTTTAAATTGGAACCTCGGCTGCCAGTATTATACTGTAAAACAACAGTTCATTTTTTGCTGTGTATCTTTACCCACAACATATATTATTTTTAGTGAAGATTGTAGTTAGACAAAACAAAACTGACGCAAAAAAATCATTTCACCTCAACTCAAGTGCGAGCAAAAAAAACAAACTTAAAGAAGATTAAAAATCAAACGAATAACTAGATGACCAAAGCAAATTTAAAACAAGTGCTTAATCTTGTTACATTAAATGCACAAATTGAACTGCAAAACTTCGTTTTATAATCGCCCCAAAAAAAAACAATATAAATTGTAAGAAGGGAATCGGAGTATGGGAGAAATATGCTTTCATGATATAAAGAATGGAATTTAAAAACTATTTCATGAGCATTGACTTGGACTTCTTTTTTTCCTCCGAAGCAAACGTTCAGTATGTCTGCAAACGAAAAAGTCAAAGAACTCGCAGAAAAGAAAAATATTTTAAGGTTCGAAAAGGATTTTTGCGAAAAATCAAATCTTAGAAGAAGCTGCTTTTTTGGGTGAATTTAAAAGAGAGCAGAAATATTTTTCTCGCTCGTAAATGAATGCAGAAATTCCTCAATGATATTGCAGCATAAAATTGCTTTCTTTTGAAGGTTTTTTTCTGATTCGAAATATGATGAAATGAGAAAATACTGTCCCATTTATTTATTTTAATCAATATGCTTTACACATGAAAAACACTTAATGGGCAATTCCACGTGACTCACGTTACAATTTGACGTGATTTTACAAAAGTAAATGTTATATATATTAAAGGAATACCATGCCTGATTTAAATAAAGCTGTTGACAGTCATCTGGTATGCAGTGAGAATCTGTGGATGTCAGCATTTTAAATTTCAACAGAAATAAATGGTGTTTCAACCTGAATTTAACAGCGTGACTCACGTTGCAAAAAAAAGGAACTCAAGTTTTTTGAGCAATTAAAAACCTAAGATTCCTGCTCTTTCAGAATAATAAAATTAAAAAACTGCTTTTCATGGCACAAAATATGTTTCTAAGTTGTGATATATACGAAAATTAAGTTCATTTTGCAGTCACTAATTAAGTCATTCAATATTTTGAGTGTGACTCACGTTACATAGTTTCGTGACTCACGTTACATCTCCGTTTTAGTCCTTTACTTTACATCTTATTTTGAAAATTTTGTGTAGAGATTTCACCTAAATTCAATTAAAATTAATGCTTAATGGCTTCTTTTCTTTAGTTGATCAGTTTTAAATACAGTAAAACCTCTCCGAGCGGTCACTTTTACAAAGCGGCCACCCCTCTTAACGGCCAATTTTTCGCAGTACGAATTTTTTGTCTCATAGACCTAGGGTTAAAATTCTTCTTAACAGCTGCCATCTAACCCCTCTGAACGGTCACAGAGTGGATTCATCAATTCAATTTTCCAAAACATATGTTTGTCTTTTTTTATACTACTTCCCATATTTTCTCTGTGGCTGCATTGTACTGATTTCAAATTCTCGATTCATACATCTGGAAACTTTTACAGAATATAACACACCATTACATTTCATCTGATACCAATCATAACATTTAATGTTGCATAATGGCTGTAAAATTAGTTGACTGCTGTCAGAAGTAGGCTCTTCAAAGAACTTACTTTTCTCATCCACGACTACTGATGAATAATTAAATTTTAAGCATCTCAAAAGAGAACAAGTGAGATGCTGACCTTGCTTTTTAAAATTTCTCTTATGTTCCAATTTTATATGTATTAAAAAAAAATCTCTCACTCAAGCTAATTTTTTAAATCATTTTTGTTTATATTTTCTTGGGATAAATAATTTTTTCAACATGAGTTCAGTGGGCATTGAAATCTTCTTTTCAAGTGTATATTACATTTTCGGATGAGTATTGAGTAACTCACTTATGACTACAGTTTAACTGTGAGGTGAATTAACGGAATTTCTCCTTGTTTTGGCGAGTCTTCCTTAGTGTATTTACATATTTGTGTACTTGTTGAAGCGATATTTAAGAAATTTTAATTTAGCCAAAATTTCCTTTGAAAGTTTCATATGTTTAATTTTCAGCTTATATTGAATTGCTAGAGGCAATATCCTTAGCTTTTCGACTTTTCTCGTTAGACATTCTTTCATCCACAGACAATGTTTTTGTTTACATGCAATTTACTTCCCTTCTTGCTTTAATTTTTCTCGCACCTTTTCTGTCATACTGCGGTTACTCGTTAAATATTTTAAAAAATTCTTTTACTGGAATGAAAAACCTTTTTTAGGTACGGAAGAAAAATATGTTCATGCATAAACACATGCTACATATTGGAAAGCTGAGGGCCAAAACAGGGACCCAGTGCACTAATTGAAAGATTATAAAACACTAAAAGAATTAAAATTACGCTATTTCTATTTAATTTTATCAGTATTATTAATTATAAATAGGTGTGTACAAGTGTTAACCCTCCCTTTAGACCCTAAAATACCATTAGGACACATTAAATACTTTTAAGAAGTGAATATTAGCTTATATTGGCTGTAACTCACTTTTCGCGTGACTCACGTTACAAAATAAACATCCTTATTTTTTGAATAAAAAAGCAAAAAACTCTAAATTGGCCGAGAATTTCTTTTTCGTAATATACATGAGTAGGAGAAACAGGAAAAAAAATTTCATTTATAAGCTATAAAATTTGGAAATATTAAAAAAATTAAGTTTTCGTGACTCACGTTACACAAAATTTAATGGTTCAAAAACTACTTCAAAAAATTATTTTAAGAATAAATTTCAAAATGTACTATTAATAATTGTTTTCTTATCGAATAAATCTGCCAGGAAAAAATGCAATTAAATTGTGGAAACATTCTAAACCAATAAAACATGCTCGTTTAAAATTGTGTCTAGCAGAGAGAGACTTTCACGAGATTGTGAGCTCATATAACAAGTTCTCTTACAAAAAGAAAATGATTCGACTGAAGTTACCTTATTCTAATTTGTAAACTTCAATCAATATAGAGAACGTACAAAAAAAAATTAAGACAATTTTTCAACATTTTTTTTTAACACCGAGTTCCCATGTTCCCTGGAATTGCCCTTAATGCGTTTTATGACAGTTGGTTGAGCCAGTCCTTTTTTTTCTCCGTGAATACTGGCAACAGAGGTTCCAGTTTAAAACTTTAACAGCACTTAATAAACTGTAAACTGTATTTTACAGTTTATTGCAGTAAAACTAGCAATTTTACAGTTTATTACCATCAAATTATATGTATGATACTGTAAAAAAGCGGTATAGTACTGGCAGCAGAGGTTCCAGTTTGAAACTGTAAATTGCACAGTAATAAATTGTGAAACTAGCAATGTTACAGTTTATTACTGTAAACTAGCCATTTTACAGTTTTTTACTTTAAAATTACTAAAAAATTAGCTGTATTGTACTGTGAAAACAACATCTATTTTTTGCGGTGTAGTTTCATAGAAAGTAACTTTTTCTGGGTACGCTTTACTCTGAAAATGGCTTTTGATTTCTTTTCTCTTCCCCCAGAAAAGTCATTTCTAGAAAGAGCAAGAACTGTAATTTATATCCACCGGAAAATTCAAGTCCTAGATTTATGTTCGCTCTCCCTCATCATTCTGAGAGCCACGAAAAGTATGTCAACTTGTTCGACATATATTTAGATTTGTTGGACGATGAATACCGGATAACAAGAAAAGTGCTATGATTTATTGGAGACAGTTAATGTTACAAGGTTAAGGTATTTTTTTCTTAAGATTTAAACTGTCAATTTAGGTTTATTAATGACATGATTTTGAAATATTAGCAAACGATTAAGTCTGTTCACTAAATTTAAGACAAAAATACTAACATAGAGAAAACGATTCAGAAAAATATAAAATTTAACTTGAAGCAGATTTTTTTTTTTTTAACAATATAATTTGAAGATATTTTGTGCAATTGTTCTAAAGTTGTTTTATTTTTTTCTCTCGACACAAAATCGAAATTCCTGTTCTTGTGAACTTAGGTGTATTACCTCTTTATCGCGTATGTGAAGTGCTGGAAACTCTATATAGAAACAAATTTAAAAAAATTACATTACACCTGGTGGTCAAACGAGATAAACCGAGTTGGTGGTTAAAATTTAAAATGTGCTAGAAATTTAAAACTTACAACTCCTTTTTACTTTGCAACCTTTTTTATCGCAGCGTAGTAACATCAAGCAACCTAGGAAAATTTCGGGTTAACTGATCGATAGGAAAAACATCTTCAAATGTATGTCTAAAATGTACCAAGTGTTACCTCAAGGCGAAAGAGACATCGGAGTTTCGAATAACTGAATTTTCCAACTCAATTTTAAAATTTACAAAGGTTTAAAATGATTTTACAGGTATGGGAGAGAATCTAGGGAAGCCAGCTGGACCAATTTACTCTGAAAAATCAATTGGTTTCCGTTGGCAATAACGAATCTCAAAGAAGTATATTGAAAATAAAAGTGTTATGAATTGACACTTGAATCCAAGTCAAGTATCAATAAAAAAACTACAAGATCAAGAAAGAAAAGAGGAAACAAATAGCATAAAAGAGATCCAGATTTTTAAATGTTAAGTTCTGTTGAAGATTTTTCAAATCTTGTTAAATTTATAATTATTTTTATAACATGCACAATTTTCTCGAGAAAAGTTTTCCGTTTTCTTTTAACGCCATATGTTTTTTTCTTCATCAATCTAACTAAATATTATGAAAAATAAGAGGGGGAGAGGGTTTTATATGTTTGGTTATTAAAACTTGAGACTAAAATAATTTGATAGTGGCTAGTAAACCCAAAAAAGTTAGTGACCACTTTGAATCAAGTTTAAAAACTAATCCCACTTCCCTTTATTCTGCATTTTGTAACATTACAGTATGTACTTGCATGTATCGTAAATACATTACTGTTATTAAAAAACAAAAAATATTTAGAAAAAAAAATTATAAACCTTTTCTGAAAAATAAAATTATTCACTGGGAAATCCAAATAAAAGACATTATGCAAAACAAAACAAAGACTAAACGCACTTCATTACATTTTCTAGATTGAAATTATGTATTGAGATGTTCTGTAAAGTAGATGGGGTGATTTTCTCTTCACGTTAACATTGGCGGCCAGTGGCGATGCTGATGGCTGTTTTCTTTACATTTTCTTGGCTTGATGCATTGGGATTTTGTATCTTTATTCAGAAAAAGATGTAGGTTGGCAATTTGGCGACCGACATTACATTTTGTAGAGGCCAAAAAAATATTTGTAGTCGCCACTGGCCAGTGGCGAACGCTAGTCTCGACCTTTATTGTTTATGTATCGAGGATAATCTCTGAAACTACTACACTTTGAAAGTCTTTTTCCCTCTTAGCTTTTCGCAAGTAATCGCAAATGGAATTAACTGTGAGAATGATTGGTTAATTCTAATGGGGGGGGGGATTATTTTATTTTGTTCTTTATGGTTTACTTCTTCAATGTGTCTGTAGGAGATGTTTTTCAAACTCTTAGCACGAACATCGCCGCGTGGGCTCCGCGAATTATATTTTAATCTAATTTTTTCCTTATAGAAACGAGTTTTTCATCCAAAGGTCCCATTTTGAGATAGATACTGTCCGTCCGTGAAAGTTATGCCTAGCACTAACTTAAAAAAGGGGGGTGATGGGTTGTGAGTGGGAACTTTCCGAATTTTTCAATTTAAAACTTGCCTTTGCTGTCCTTTTGACACATTCAACTAAACTACGTATTTGAAATCAGCATCGTTCTACGTTGTTTGATATGGCTCAAAATGCTTCTTATTGTTCTTTTCCTTATTGTTATCTTACCTATCACCCCTATTTTGGTAAGACCAGAGAAGACATGACGAATGCCTAAATACGCGGAACGTTTTACCTAAAAAAATCAGACAGTATGCATAGACAGATAAATATGTGCAATCCTTATCGTTATCATGGGCTTTTCAGCTTCAAGAAAGATGATAGTATACAAATAAAATTTCGCTAATCATCATTAATATAAATCAATTGTTACAATGGAACTATCATAATGATAGGTTACTATATCATTAATTTAAAATGATGTTTCGTAAACATCCTAAAAACATTTCATCCCATGTGGGTTTTGTTATGAAAGATAAATGATTACGTTACAATCAGTAAGAAAGATTCTAGCTTGAGATCTATTTAAGATCATTCATCATCACTTTTCATTTCTTTAATAGTTTGCAGTTCAGTATTGCGTCTTTAATCCAATGTTGAAAAATAAATAAATAACAATTGAAACAAAACTTTCTTACTAAACCAATCATTATTATTTCCCTATACTTTTAGTTTAAAAATAATAATAAACATTTTCCAACGTTGGAGACTCTATCACAATAAAATTTTCTGTGGAAGCTACACTTGAATGCAGATTTGAAGTGGTCAAAATATATCGTCTTAAATTGTAATATTTTGAAAAATCAATGAGTTATTAAAAATCTTATGATGCAATAAAATAAAATTTAGAATTTTTGAATTGTTAAACATTTAATTCTTCTGGTTCAATGGTGCACTACTTTTATTAAAATAATTTATTTTACATCACTTATTTTTTTGTGGGATCAACGTTACCCAAGTGACTAACCTTTAACGATTAAATAATTCAATTTAAATCGTCACCTCAAAGCGACCGTCAGACATCTAAGGCAGGGATTCAAGTGAAGCACCATTGCAATCGCTTCGAATTGCAATCGCTACTGGAAGTGAATTACATTATCATTAACTTAACTTGGCAATGACGTCACTACGGGTGGAGCCAATAAGAGCTCACAAGCAGTCAGTGATCTCCTCTTATTCGCCAAGTAGGCTGTGACGTTTTATCTAGCTCGTTTTTCATAGGCAAACGTCACGCAAACGTCACGCTGACGTCACGATGTTTTTATCAAGAAACGTTCTAATGTAATTCATTTCCAGTAGCGATTGTAATTTGCGATCGCCTGTTTCACTTGAATTCCTGCCTAAACCTGAAAACAACAGCGATATATGCTACTGTTGCTTTTAAGCGGTGAAATTGTTTTTTGATGACTCCTTCTTAATTTTGTACAACTGCTTCAAAAAGTTTATTTTCAGTATTATTCCCTTAGAAAAAATATTACTTATAAAATATGAGAGGGAAAAATATACGAAGAGAGCACTGCAAAAAATTAACTGTTGTTTTTTCAGTTTAATAGTGGCAGACGAGGTTCCAATTTAAAACTACAAAATGCACAGCTGTAAAACAAGCAAACTGTAAAACAAGCAATTTTAGTTTCTTAACGTAAAGTTAGAAATTTTACAGTTTATTGCCATAAAATTTAGCTATATTGCACTGTAAAAACAATACTATAATACTGGCAACAGAGGTTCCAATTTAGAACTGCAAAATGCAGTGATAAACTGTAAAATTAGCAATTTTGCAGTTTATTACTGCAAAATTAGTTATTTTAGTTTAGTACTGTAAAAGTAGCCATTTTACAGTTTACTGCTATAAAATTAGCTGTATTATACTGTAAAAACAACATTCATTTTTTACAGTGAAATTATGTGTCTATATTATCCTAAATTGTCCCAATCCAAAACGTACTAGAGAGTATTTCGAGTCATCAAAAGCGAAGGTGAGCAAACTGCTTGCAAAGCAGAATAATGATTATCACTATCGCTACTGGTCCGTCAGCTGGTATGTTAAGCTTTAATAATATTTTATAAACTATACCCTCCCTCCCCCTTACGGCCCCTGATTCCCACATTATACGATACATACATGCAATCATATTGATTTTTTGTTGAAAGTATGTCACTTTTTTTTTTGCTTGTTTGCTTACTTATTTATATGGTCATTAAATATTAATGCCTGTTCATTGTTACTGTTTTGTCATCAAATATAAATGATATTGTTGTTTTTATTTTAAGTTTATTTTTTATCTGATCTGCTAGTGCTTGTTTCTTGCTTACGCTTATGTGTTGTGTTTATATGTAATACTTCTTCTTTGTCTGTTCTTTTCTTTTCATTTTTAAATTTTAGTTTAGTTATTTCGTTCATTTATTTGTTTACTGAAAATCAAGCAGTTTATTTAGATACTATTAAACGGTTAAACGGGTCATTTTGTGATCTTCCCGTGGTAGAAGTATGGGGAACGTTGTAACAGCAGTGCTTCAAAAAATCTTACATGCTATCAAACATAGATTCTCTTAATTGTATAACATTTTATATCCTAATAAATCCAACTTAATGTCCAAGCGAGGAAGGGGGTATTAGAACACTCTCTCTCAAGGGAAAACGTTTAACAACATGCATAAAACTAAACATGAGGTTATATGTTTATTTAATAATAACCTAGCACTCGAACTACAATTAGTATGACAATGTTTCTAATTAACGGCGGTTATTATTATAGTACTTAGGCGAATGCGGTTGGTATTTAATCGGCTTTAAATGTTGCAAATATATTTTACGTTCACATTTAAAGCAAATTAATATTTAATGTTTCTGAAGTTTAAAGCTGATTAATTTTCTTGAATGGCTCCTAAAATACATTTTAAAAGAACCTCATGGGAATTTTATAATGAAGAGAGGGGGAATGTTTACTCTTCGCAGCTATTGCTTCTCAGAAATCTATTTCTGTATCCTCTCGTCGGTAAATACCAATATTATCAGTTTCGAAACTGTAAAAGTGTTTATCATCATCGTAATTATGCAATAGGTTTTTTCAAACATGTGATTGTTTTTTTAACCCTCGTGGGTTCCTTGGGTCATATGTGACCCCAATACAATTTCTGTTTAATATATCTTGTTAATCAACCATTTGTTTTTAATGGCATCTCGTGGCTTTTATTCTTTTACTTTTCTATTCAAAATAATGCTATTTTTGTGTTTTATTTTTTCCGAATTGCATTTTTTGCACACAAGACCCTTGGGGTCACTTCTCCAGAATGCCAAAAAAGAGGACGTTGCAACTTTTGTCCAAGAGAACTGTACAGAAAATACATCGAAAAATTTCATTAGTGTTTGAAATTCACTTGAAAAAATCATGTTTTTTCAGGTCTGTAACAGTTGTAAATAAATCTACAGTTATTGTAAGTTTTGCTCTAAAATTTTAATTTTTAATGCATAAACTAAATTTTACTTTGATTGTGTCTTTTTATTTTTTAGCATTAAAAAGTGTGTGAACTTGAATAATGCATGTATAGCATTCAATAATCATAATAAATTAATTAAAGGAAGCATTGGGGTTGTTTATGACCCCAAGGGTCTTGAGTGTAACTGAAATGGGAGGGACCCACGAGGGTTATCTGCGTTAGATATTTTAATTATGACTTTTGCAATACTATGAGTCTCTTTTACACTGTCGCACAAGAAAAAAGCAATATCTCCAGGGGGGGTGTTAGGCAAAACTAGAGGACAAACATTTTTAACGTTCATAAAAAAATGTAATAGCTCATAAGCAGAACTTAGCAAGAACAACACTTTAAATGTCTTCGATAACTATTTACTTAAAAAACAACAAAAAATCTGAAAAAAAGAAAATAACTACAGCAAAATTTGGATTTAGGGCCTTTTAAATTACGAGGGCAGTATAGCTTTTCACTTGTCTTCAATTGCTTTTGACATTTTATCTACCTTGTTCAACTTTAAAAATGCAAATAGCTTGAGGAGATAAAACTTACTAAGGAATTATATTTAGATAATATTATTTAACACATATTTTTGGGGCTAATCAAAGCCCATGCTGCATTTTCTAAGAATTTAAACGGACATGTTTTGCATCTAATTTTTCTAATGTTTATGTTTAAATGTATTGAAATTAATCACAATTTTGTAAATGTAAGCATAGAAATACTGCTAAGTAGCAGAAGCAAACGAGGCTTAACATTTTTAGTTTACTCTATAATTTCAACTTATTTCTTACTTTTCATTTAATTTGAAAAGCTTCTTAACAATTTAAAACCGTGCTTAATTTGCAGAGCATCACTCTGTAAATTTAGAATCTGTATTACTTTTTGCTTCATTACATCAGACGAAATTCAGTCTAATTTCAGATTATTTAAGCATTAACAAAATACGTTTCTGAATATTAAAAAAAAATGTTTTTTAAGCTTTTGTTCGAAGCGTGATTTGTTTAGACACTGAAAAAAAGTTTTCAGATACTTCTGGAGAACAACTGTTGAAAAAATCAATAGATACTAAATGACGGAATTAATTAGCGTGCATTTGTTTTCTTCTCTTGTTTTTCTGTCGTATTCCTTTTTTTATTATGTTTTTAGCAAATCCTCAGTAAGCTCATTAATCACATTAGTAGTCGTGTTTAAAAGCATACATTTTTTTTCCAAAAATTTAAAAAGGCATTGATTTCTTCTTTTATACGGGACCCTTTTTGTTTTTCGTTCATAGACGTAGAGCAAACACAGAAACATTTTTTTTTTTTAATGTGACAAAACCTCCTTTCGTATTTCGCAGTAGTTAATTGTATTTATTGTTTAAAATACGCTTTTTGATTTTGGTGAAGAGAATCTATGCAATAATTATAGCATTAAGCAGTAAACACAGATACTGTATCGAATGATTCGGTTCAAAAATTTGGATGATGTGTAGTTGAAAAATTATTTTATATTTCAATCACTACATTAAAAAATAGTAAACTTATTTCACCCACTAAGAATTTTGAAAACCGAAAAAAAAGTCTGACCCAGAAACGAAAATCTGGCCATTATTCTTATTTTCCCACATTGAAAAAAAATCATTATTATTATTATAACTATTATTATTATTATTATTATTATTATTATTATTATTATTATTATTATTATTATTATTATTATTATTATGTATTTGCGAGTGTTTTATCAATTAATTTATTTTGATGTGACGAAAAAGTTGTTACGGGATATTTTCCTTCTTTATCTGCAGGATTAACAATTTCATCAATGAATTGAGCATTTACGTCACATCTTTGGAACATATTTTTCAAAAGCTCTCTTCTATTCTCCGTAACAGCATATCCACAAAGTACGTGGTATTTGAAACAGCTTTAAAAATAGACGGCAGAGAAATGTTATTCAATCTGTAAGTAAGGATTCTTAAACGCAACTTCAAACAGCTAATGTTACAAACGAAATTGAAATAGCAATTTCGTCATCGAGCACCGGACGAAAGTCTAAAAATCAATATTTTTATAATTAACAAGACTAAATTTAGACGCTAGATATTTTCAGTAAGAACTTAGGTAAATACATTATGGGATGTGCTTCACTTTATTTAAATACTATGTTTACATGCGGATAAGTTTTACTTTTTCTTCTGTCCAGTTTTTTTCTTTTTTAAAAAGAAAAGAAAAACCTAAAAGAAAGTCTAAAAAATCCCAAAAAAATCGATAAAACCAAAAAAAAAGTAAAATATATACACTGCAAAAAATAAACTGTTGCTTTTACAGTATAATACTGGCAGTAGAGGTTCCAGTTTAAAACTGTAAAATGCAAAGTAATAAATTCTAAAACTAACAATTTTACAGTTTATTACTGTAAAGCACCAATTTTAGTTTATAACCATAAAATTAGCTGTATTGTACTGTAAAAACAACAATATAATACTTTCGTCAGAGGTTCCAGTTTAAAACTGAAAAATGCGCAGTAAAAAACTAAAATTAGCAATTTTGCAGTTTATTACATTGTAAAATTAGCAATTTTACAGTTTATTACTGTAAAGCTAGAAATTTTTACGTTTGTTATCATAAAATTAGCTGTATTATACTGTAAAAGCAACATCTATTTTTTAGTGTAGCTACATAGAAATTAAAAAAAAAAAAAACAGAAACCAGAAAATATTTTAGAGAGAGGGTGAAATCGATCTGTCTATCCCTTGAAAACACTTAAGAACGATTCCAATTTTTAAAAACTAGTTTTTGTGACAAAGATCTCATCTGAAACACCTTATTTTAATACATTTGAAATTTTCCATTCTTTTCTAAAAATTACTGAAATTTAAGCACAAGCTTATAAATCCGGGACTAAAAGGCGGATTTGCTCTGACTTAAAATATATATATACTTAAAAAGGCTTTCGGCAAAAATGCAGGAACAGTGAAGTGTTTCAATTTTTTATTTGGTTAATTTAATGGTATTTTTCAGCAATTCAAAATTTTTCGCATTAATGCTTTCGGGAGGAGCTTAACTATTTTTATCTCAAAAGCCAACAACACTTAAAATTGCTTTTTATTCCGAATATTAAGAGAATGATAGAATGCCGAAAATGTTTTAGTTTTTTACCTCAAAAAGTAGAAAATAGGTTAAATAATATTAAGAGCTAATCAGTTTGTCGTAGAATTGGCAATGTCAAAAGTAGGAAATTGATTGATTGAATCAAAATCAAGTGAATCCAAAGCGCGTGAAAATTGCGAAGAATCTTATTTTGCTATGTTTAAAAACATCTTATTTTTTTTATCTCTATTTCTTATCTCTAAGGGAAAACATCTTATTTTTATATTTTTACAACCACCTGATTAAACAAAGATTTTTTCGCAAAAAATCCTTCAAAATTGTGTTGCATAAAGTACGTTTTTACTTTATTTGAAAGTAGTATTTAAAAGTACTTAATAATGTTTTCCATAAACAAGACGTAATGCATTTATACAATCTGTGAGTCAGTTTAATTCTCAGTTTATGAGATGTACTATTCATTTATCCACTTCAAGTAATTAAATATCAATGAAATATACTAACACTGTCCAATCTAGGTCAAATTTTGAGGCTTTTGTCAATATCCGAGAGAAATTTTAATGGTACTGCAATATTAAATTCAATTTAAATCAAATAAAATCTGTATACAATGATTACATATTCAATATACATTCAATATACATTAAAAGCGTACTTTACACAATTAATGTACATTCAATATACATTAAAAGCGTACTTAACAAAATAACTTGATGAGTTTTAAAGTAATCATTCGAAAAAATGTTCAACCCGACTCTTTCCTCTCAAATATTTTTCAAACAAAAATATATTTTCTAAATATAAGCTCCTTAGGAATACAAATAGCTAAAGTTCAATGTAATTTTTTTGGAGAAAGTCAAAAAGAGCAAGCTAGAGGGCTTAGAAATTGCAAGTTAAAAATTCCTAGCGCATACCGACTAAGTTTATGAACCGCTTACAAACCGCTTAGCACCGGTTTGCGCGAATTTATCAAGCTTTTATATCTATTCGGAGGCCGATGAAGCGACAATTTCGTTGTCTCTTTACAAATGGTTAAGCTTTTTCATTCAAGTCACGTTTGCAAAAAGAAATAATAATAACGTATCTTTGCCGCTGTTTTATACATTAAAAACCTAATTCATTTTTTGTTTCTTTTTTTTATATTAAAATTTTGCTCTTTTAGTCAGATTTATTTGTTGACAAAGCACGTAAGAATTTCAAAAACAGGTACAATAATTTATTTGAACGAAAAATATTTACCATACACTTCAAAAAACAAGTTGTTGTTTTTACAGTATAATACTGAAAGCTGAGGTTTAGGTTTAAAACTGTAAAAGCGCAGTAATAAACTGCAAAACTGGTTATTTTACAGCTGATGCTGTACAACTATAGCAATTTTAGTTTATGACTTTAAAATCAGCAATTTTACAGTTTATTACCATAATATTAGCTGTATTATGCGGTACAAACAATAGTGTAGTACTGGCAGCAGAGGTTCTAGTTTAAAACTGTGAAATGCACAGTAATAAACTGTAAAACTAGCAAATTGAACAGTTTATTTCTGTAAACTAGCAATTTTACTGTTTACTACTGTAAAATTTGCAAATTTTTCAGTTTGTTACTGTAAAATTACTATAAAATTAGCTGCATTATACTGTAAAAACAATATTCATTTTTTACAGTGTAGAGGAAAAAATACATATAAACTCAGTGCCATAACAGTCTACTACTCGAACATAAAATGCACACGTGTGTGTGAGAGAGAGAGTGTGTGTGCGTGTGTCATTTTTGAAAAAAAAATAGTTTCTTAAAGTTCCAATGCAGGGGAATGTAGTGCAAAATGAAATAGCTGAGAAAACTTACCTGTTTCAAAATGAACAAATTGATAATTTGCTCTGAAAACTATTGTACGTAAAGAGGGAATAATATATGTTGCCATATAACTCATGTTGAAATATTATTTTTCTTAGATAAAACCTTCCGCGTATTACCTAAGGACTTCTATGATCTTACCAAAATAGGGGTGATAGGTAAGATAACAATAAGGGGAAGAATAATAAGAAGCATTTTGAACCGCATCAAGCAACGTATAACGATGCGAATATCAAACACGTAGTTTAGTTGAATATGTTAAAAGGATAGCAAACCCACATGGGATGAAATGTTTTTAGGATGTTTACGAAACATCATTTTAAATTAATGATATAGTAACTTATCATTATGACAGTTCCATTGTAACAATTGATTCATATTAATGATGATTAGCGAAATTTTATTTGTATACTATCATCTTTCTTGGAGCTGAAAAGTCCATGATAACAATAAGGATTGCACATTATTTATCTGTCTATGCATACTGCCTGATTTTCTTAGGTAAAACGTTCAGCGTATTTAGGCATTCGTCATGTCTTCTCTGGTCTTACCAAAATAGGGGTGATAGGTAAGATAACAATAAGGAAAAGAATAATAAGAAACATTTTGAGCCGTATCAAACAACGTAGAACGATGCTGATTTCAAATACAGTAGTTTAGTTGAATGTGTCAAAAGGACAGCAAACGCAAGTTTTAAATCGAAAACTTTGGACAGTTCCCACTCACAACCCATCACCCCTTTTTTAAGTGGAATGGTTTCCGAGTGCTAGGCGCGGCTTTCACGGGCGAATAGTACATGCGTGAACTGACAGGTCGAAAATATTGCTCAACATTCCTTCGGGCTTGACCAAAATCAAATTTAGACCGAAATTTGAGTGTTTTTTTTTTCGCGATTACAATACTTCCTTTATTACGTAAAAGAAAGTAAAAAAACCTCAATTTGTCTCATTTCAATTCCGCTCATTGAAAAAAGAGTTCCTTCAAACGCCAAAACAAGAGTGTGCAATTTATATTGAAAACATTTACCTCCATAAACACTTTCCTTCCAAACTATTTATTCGTAATTTTGAGCCAACTAAACTGAAAGTACAGTTGTTGACAAGAAAGACTATCGTGTTTACTTGTTCAGCTCGAAAGGAGATAAAACTAATCGGCCGCACTAGACATTCATCTTTTTGTCAACACGAAAAGAGGAATTTGTTCCTATCGATCATTTGCAAACCCCAAATGGCCCCTTTTTTATTGCTTTTCAAAATGCATTCGGCTTGACATGTGTTAAAGCAGAGATTTTTTAACGCTCCTGCAGGCGTATTTTCGGCATTGAAAAATCGAAAATATGTCTCAGAAATTTGGTCAAGCGTACTTTTTAAGCTTTGTAACTTATATAAAAGTTCTGCATCGAGTAAAATGGAGAAAAAAATACAGTAAACATTTTAAAATCTTACATCAGAATGTCTCAGTTTCTATAAGTTCAAACATTGTTAAGTTTAAAAAAAAAAAAAGCGTACAGCTTTCCATCTCATCCTTAGAAAGTTTTTTTTCTCCTTTTTTACAGAATGGATACACTGCAAAAAATTAACTGTTGTTTTCATAGTACAATAATGTCAGTCGGGACGAGGTTCCAATTTTAAACTGTAAAACGCACAGTAATAAACTGTAAAACTAGCAATTTAACAGTTTCTTACTGTAAAATTAGCAACTTTGCAGTTTATTACCGTAAAATTTAGCCCTATTATACTGCAAAAACAACAGTATAATACTGGCAGCAAAGGTTCCAGTTTAAAACTGTAAAATGCACGGTAATAAAATGTAAAATTAGCTATTTTGCAGTTTATTACTATAAAATTTCATGTTAAGAATAGCAAACTGTCAGACACACCAAATATCTCTCTTTCTAAAGGGTAAATGTAAGTTAAAAAGATTAAACTCAACTTAAAGCAGTAAGCGATTAAGTGTGAAAAGTTGCTTTGAACAGCGTTTTAAAATGCTTTGCCCCCCCAATATTAAAAAGTAGTTTTCCTCGTTCCTTCAGAAACACGTAAAATTCATGGATAACCTCACCTATGAAAATAAAACTACTGGGAATCGCCCACGATTTTGTCTGTGCAAATATTGCTTTACTTGAACATTAATTTAACTAGTTTAGATTTTTAGCGCAAACAGTGATTAGAAAACTCCAAGCGAAGTTCCTTATAATTAAGTTCTCTTTCCACGCTATCGATTAAATTAACGTCAATCAGACATCTTTATGAGCTAAGTGATGATATCTACATTTTTTTGCCTCTAGAGCTCTAAAATTAAATGTTTATTGCATGAACAAATGTAACTTTAAAGCAATTTATTTTTTTACGCAAAAAATAGAATGTAAATCAGGAACATTTCTCCAATAATGTAAGGTCATTTTGGTGTAAAAGGAAACATAATTTCAATGTTTGAACTTTAGATCCTTAATTTTCTTTAGGATGAAAAGAAAAATACCGTTTTATCCATGTATACAGGACACAATGGTCATGAATTTTAAAATTCAAATAAATGTTTTAATTTTGATGTTTATTTTCAAATTACTCCATGGTCAGTTGGGCTGTTGGGGCAACGCCTCCTATATACTAAATGCCTACTGCTTTCCGATTTTTAGCATAGAATGAAATTTCTTCCTTGGTTCATGACGTACTGCCATGTATCGGAGTTCTTCGAGACTGAGAAATTAACGATTGTTTGATTTCTAAATTTAAATTTAAAAACTAGACAATCAAAAAATTTAATTTAAATATTGTTTGGATTTACCACCATAACAACCGCATCATCGTATTGCCGCAAAGTGGCGCTCAAAAGGGAACAAATGTCACCCGTAGTGAAGCAAATGTAGTAGGCATTTAGTATTTAGGAGGCTTTGGTTGCGGTAATAAGATACGTGGGATAAATAGAAGGGAACCCTGTTGTCACACTTGTTGTAGATTTGAATCCAAGCTGTTGGTGAATGAAGACTA